>BPLR01019769.1:0-156424 GCA_021605095.1 Caerostris extrusa
GCGGTGTCATGGTTGTTTGTAATCGTTCGGAAATTCACTTTAATCGCAATTTGACTCTTTAATGGGACTGTGGAAGCAGGGCTGATACCCTACCTCGTAAAAAGTCAGACTTCTACCAACGGGTACTGCATCACAACAGAAGTTGCTCACCTCTTTCCCTCACTGCCTTGTGGGCCTGTATTCATAGACTTTGTCTAGATGTTGGGTGTCTACCAAGAGGAATAAGAGAAATTACACGTTTTAAACATACTTATGTTAAATTATAATTTTCACATGAAGAAACCTTTTTATAAACATTTTTTGGTTGAATCCTTAATTTTTTTTTTTTTTCTAAAGAAAGAAAAATGTACAAATACACAATATTTTATCTTTTATTTTGTAAAATTATATATTTTACTATTATGTATAAAGTACTAAGAAAGGCTTAAATAATATTTAATAAATTTTTAGCACTGAATGTGATAAATACTACTGTAATACAAAAATAAGTCCAATTATTATTTTTTTTTGAAGACTCTTGTATTTATTCTTCAAATTTATTCATCGCCTTCAAAAGTAATCCCCTCGGACACAATGCACTTATGCCAACTTTTCTAATCCTCACTGCATGCTAAGAAGTCATCGACAGGGATGGCACTTCAAGCGCGCGGTGATTCGCGTTGAATCACTTTAATCGACTCAAAACGATGTCCCCGAAGGTGGTCTTTTGCGTTTAGGGAATAGAACCAGAAGTCACGGTGTGATTGCAAGGGGTTTGGAAAAAGGAATATGGAGTTTCATTTTTGGCGAAAAAGTTACGAAGAATCAATGCATTGTGAGCTGGCACATTCAGTGTTTTCGGTACCAATCGGAGACGTTTGAGCAACAAAATGGAATTGACCGATCTTTTTGAAATTCCAACATCATCAGCAAGGTCTCTAATTGTAAATCGGCGGTTTTTGCAAGCACGAAATCTTTAATTTTTGAGACGTGAGCTTTGTCGCTTGAGATTGATGGTCTGATCAGAGGGCTCTTCGTGTTACGCGATCTCCTGCCTTCTTTTTAACTGTTTATACCGCTTCTAAACATTTCTTTCCCCTATATAGGAATGATCACCAAATGCCTTCTGCGACATTCTATACGTTTCCGCAAGCAAAATTGAATGCAAGTTCTTTTGCTTAATTAATTCAGACATTTCAAAATGACCGGAATCAGTTTTAGCGTCTCGCCAGGCCAAGCGGGTAACTCAAACACTAATGAATATTTTGACGTCAAATTCCACACAACTGTTCACCAATTCCAATTCCACTTTCAAGAACAGTGTCAGCGACATAAAAAGAAAAAAAATTCAAATTCCGTAAGCCGGGAATTTTAAATTAAAAGTGGTCTTACTTTTGGACACAGTAGTACAACTATTTGTTTTATATCTGAGAGCATATTTTTCTGAGTACCAACGCCGTAAATCTTCTAAGATTCTCTACCTCTTTGAGACATTGATTTAAGTAAGAAGATACTGATTTTTTTTTTTACATTGTCACAGAAACTTTTTAGTTTCTTCTCTTTCTAAAATTGGTTTCTATACCATTTATGAACCTAATTAATCTGATTAGTTTTACTTTAAAATTATGCATATCTGGCTATCTATATAATTTTTATAAATTATTATTTCAAAATAAAATTTAATGCAGAATTTACTAATTTAATAAACGCATTATTGAGCAACATATCTGCTCCCATTTCTAAAACTTTCATGGATGAAAACATTTTAGAATTCAATTAGCAACGAAAACGACTGAGCCTTGGAGAAATTTTTAAGTTCTTTTTTTTTCAGGTTCTTCTTTTAGACCAGTATTTATTTTTCGTTTTTAAGTTGTACCCTTAAGTGTAATTTTGTTTTGCACACTCTAATTTACAGTTTTTTTTTTGTTTTTGCTCTGTACTTTAAGAAAAAAGTATAATAAATAAAGCATTGTGATGTAAAAAAAAATTTTGGATTTTTCAGAAACTTCTCCTAATTTTTTTTTATTTTTATCTCAATTTTTAGTCTCTTCAATTAAAATGGGTGTTTCTATACCATTTGTAAACCTAATTAATCTGATTAATTTTTCTTAAAAAAATTATGCATGTCTGAAAGGTTTATATATTTTTATAAATTATTTCAAAATAAAATTTAATAATTTAATAAACGCATTATTAGGAAAGTAATGTAAAATTATTTGAATTCATTACTTAACAATGAAGTTAAAAGTAGAAATTTATCAGCGAATAATTTTTTATAATAATTTAATTTTCTTTGTTCCAAAAAGGTTTTTCAAGGAGATCTTTCTTTTTAGGAGTCTTTTGGCAGAAAGTTTAAATGATCGATGATTAGTTGATGAACATTTATTGGCATGAACAACAATCAAAGGGAATTTGGGATGAGAAAAAGGGAAAAAAAAAAAAATCTCTGTGGGAAATCTAAGCGTTAGGAATGTCGACGCGAAACATTAAAAAAAAAAAATATCAAGATGAGGAAAAAAATCTTTTTTTCCTAACTTTTTCCCATAAGGTTGACAGACTCCAAACCCGTCGGTTCTTGAAATGCACAGCTTTCAAAAAGTGTTAGCATTATGGGAGACCCTAAAAAAAAAAAAAGTTCGAATGAGGAATGGTGAAAAAAAAAAAAAAAAAAAACTCAACAAAATAAGAAATTTACAAAAAAAAAACTTAAGAGACAAAGATTAATTAAAATTTGTTCAACGTTCTCCAAGAAAAAGGCGCGAAAAATTGTACCTCCTTCCTCTTGCATGGAACAGACCCCTCAGGGAAGCGCGCATTTTATACGTCAACTTGCTAAGTGCTGCTTTTAATCTCTCAAGAACTAAAAATTACTTTTTTTTTTTTGAAAAATAAAAAAATAAATAAAGATAAGACAGCTATGAATGGTACAGAGAAAAAGAGAGATGTAGAGAAAGAGAAACGAGTAGGGAAAAAAAATAGGGACATTAGTGGTTTTCGTTTTCCCCCAAGGGTGGTGTTTTTAGCTGTAAGCATGTGTTTTGCGGTTTTTGTACAGCAGTACATTCTTTTTTTTTTTTAGCGGAATAAAAAAAAGTCCAAAAACTGGAAGAAGAAGTACTAAATTCATGATCAGTTACTTCTTTCCAGAAATGTCTTGCCTTCTCCCATTTCTCGAAACTCCTCTGAAATCGAAAACATTTCAAAATTCAATTAGCAATGAAAATGACAGAGCCTTGAGAAATTTTTATGGTTGTTTTTTATCAGGTGTCTGGTCTAAATTTTTTTTTATCACGGAGTTTAGATTTTCGTTTTTAAGTTGTACCCTTAAGTGTAATTTTTGTTTTGCACTCTCTAATTTACGGTTTTTTTTTTTTTTTTTTTTTTTTTTTTACCTCTGTACTCTAAGAAAAACGTATAATATTAAGCGCTATGATGTAAAAAAAAAAAAATTAGGATTTTTCTAGACGATTTCTCTATTTTTATTTTTTAGAGTTATTTGAAGCCTTGGTTTTTTTTCTTCCCCATATATTATTGAATATTTTCATACACAGTCCAGTCACATTAATGTAACCACCACCTAATTTCGACTTCAACGTGAAATAACCAATCACAAAAAAGGCAGGTGGCAGCACATTGCAGTGGAGTGTATATAAAAAGAATTCCATAACTACCATTTAATACTCACAATCCACTTAAAGGCAGAATATACAAGAGTGTATATTCTGGCTTTTGATGGGTAGTCACATTAATGTTGCTGGAATACATGTGACTGTGTATATTGAAATGTGATACATGTGACTGTGTATGTGACTGGACATTAATTTGACTGTGTATATTGAAAATATATATATAAAAAAATTTTCATATATATTTTCATGTATATTTTATACATATTTTCATATACATTTTTATACATATTTTTCATATATTATTGAAGAAATTTTATTATTTCAAAAATTTCAAAATTTCTTTCAATTTTTTTCTCCACCCTTTCAGATCTTCACTTATTACTTTGACATTGAGATTAGTGCTGTGTTTAAGATGTATCTAAAATTATGTAATATGTTTTGGTATCAATCGAAAAGAATAAAGTGTGAGGGGGGCGGAGGTTGAAAAGTAACATGCCAACAACCACATTTTCAATCTGGGCCTTATGGCCAGTGACTAGCGCTCTGGAGATCGGTGCCACAGGTTTCGTGTTTGAGTCCCCGGAGGTTCCATGGATGTATGTAATCGTACGGAATTAACTTTAATCGCAGGTTTTCGGTCAATATGACTGTAGAGCTTAGGGCTGATCCACACCTAGCCGTAAAAAATCTGCATCACGGATCCAATTCAGACTTCTACCTACGGGTGCTGCATCATAGCATAAGCTACTCACTCCTTTTCCTCCTTCCATAAGACTATATGGTTCATGGATTTGGTCTAGTTGTTACTGTTTTACCAAGGGGTATAAGAAACTACACGTTTTTAAACATACATATGTTAAATTATAATTTTCTATGAAGACACTATTTTTATAAAAATTTTCCCTAAAGCCTTTTTTTCCCTAATACCTGAATAATGAATCCTAATGCCTTTTTCTTCTTTTCCACAAAGAAAAAAAAATGTACAAATTCAAAACTTTATCTTTGTTTTGTAAAATTTTCTACTTTTACGACATTAAGTATTATGCATATAAGTACCAAGAAAGCTTAAAATAATATTTAATGCATTTTTATACATTTTTATACTATCGGCTTCAAATTATTTCCCCCCATCCGCCTGCCACAATGCACTTTATGCCTCCTGTTTTCCAATCCTCAATGCATGCTAAAAGTCATCGGCAGGGATGGCCTTCAAAGCGCGCGACGATTCACGTTGAATCTCTTCAATCGTCTCAAAACGGTGTCCCCCGGAGTGGTCTTTTGTATTTAGGGAATAGCCAGAAGTCGCACGGTGTGAATACGCTGGTTGTGGTACGACATGGGTTTTCATTTTTGGCGAAAAAGTCACGAAGAATCAATGCAGTCTGAGTTGACGCATTCAGTGTTTTCGGTACCAATCGAGATTTGAAGCGTTTGAGGAACAAAACGGAATTGATCGATCCTTTTGAATTTCCAACATCATCACAAGGTCTCTAATTGCAAATCGACGGTTTGCAAGACCCCAAATATTTAACTTTTTGGGGCGTGAGCTTCGACGGTTGAGGTGGGTGGTCGGCCAGAGCCTCTTCGTGTTACGCGATCTCTTCCTTCTTTTAACTGTTTATACCACTTCTAAACATTTCTTTCCTATACAGGAATTCTCACCGAATGCCTTCTGCAACATTGCGTACGTTTCTGCAAACAAAATTGAATGCAAGTTCTTTGCTCAATTAATTCAGACATTTCAAAATCGTCGGAAACAGTTTTTTAGCGTCTCACAAAGCCAGGCATAACTCAAACACTAATGAATATTTTTTTCTTCAAATTTCTCACAGATGACAAGGGCGGTGCCAGTAACCTAAACAATAAAAAAATTGAAATTGCATAAGCCCCGGAAATTTTAAATTGAAAATAGGTCTTACTTTTCGGACACAGTAGTACAACTAATTGTTTTTATATCTCAGAGCATATTTTTCTGGAATACCACACCAGGGAATTCTTCTAAAGGTGCCTTTTGTGAACATTAATTTAAGTAAATGATAATGATTTTTTTTTTTACAGTGTCTTTTTTTCACAGAAACTTTTAGTGTCTTCAATTAAAATTGGTTTCTATACCATTCATGAGCCTAATTAACCAGATTAGTTTTCTTACAAATTATGCATAACTGAAAGCTATTTATATAATTTTATAAATTATTATTTCAAAACAAAACTTATTATATAATTTAATAATTTAATAAACGCATTATTAGGAGAAATTAATGTAAAATTATTTGGAATTTATTTCTTAACAGTGACAAACTGAAAGAGAAACTTATTAGCAATTTTTTTTTTTTTTATATATAAATTAAATTTCTTTGTTCCAAAAGGTTTTTTCCTAGATATTTTTCTTCAGGGACTCTTTTAATGAAAGTTTAAATGATCGATGATTAGTTGATGAACATTGTGGCACGGACAACAATCAAGGGAATTTGGGATGAGAAAGGGGAAAAAAAAAAATCTCTGTGGGAAATCTAAGCGTTAGGAATGTCGACGTGATGCAAAAAAAAAAAACTATCAAGATAGGAAAAAAATATTTTTTTGCCTAGCTTTTTTTTCCCCCTTAAAGGTTGACAGACTCCAAACCCGTCGGTTCTTGAAATGTACGTGAAAGCTTGCAAAAAGTGTTAGCATTATGGGCGACCCTAAAAAAAAAAGTACTAAATGAGGAATGGTGAAAAAAAAAACTCAACAAAATAAGAAATTTACAAAAAAAAAAAAACTTAAGAGACAAAGATTAATTAAAATTTATTCGACGTTCTCCAAGAAAAAAAAGGCGCGAAAAAATTGCACTCCTTCCCTCTTGCATGGAACAGACCCCTCAGGGAACGCGTTTTTACGTCAACTTGCTAAGTGCTACTTTTAATCTTCCTCTCAAGAACTAAAAAATTATTATTATTATTTTTTTTTTTTTGAAAAATAAAAAATAAATAAAGATAAGACAGCAATGGATGGTACAGAGAAAAAGAGAGATGTAGAGAAAGAGAAACGAGTAGAGGGAAAAAAAAAAAAAAGGGCCATTAGTTTTCGTTTTCCCCCAAGGGTGATGTTTTTAGCTGTAAGCATGCGGTTTGCGGTTTTTGTACTGCCGTACACTCTTTTTTTTTTTTTTGAGCGGAATAAAAAAAGTCCAAAAACTAGTGCTAAATTCATGATTTGTTACTTCTTTCTAGAAATGTCTAGTCTCCTCCCATTTCTCGAAACTCCACGTGAAATCGAAAACATTTTAGAATTCAATTAGCAACGAAAATGACAGAGCCTCGGAGAAATTTTTATGTCGCTTTTTTTTATCAGGTGTCTCGTCTAAATTTTTTTTTTTTTTTAATCAGGGAGTTTAGTTTTTCGTTTTTAAGTTGTACCCTTAAGTGTAATTTTGTTTTACACGCTCTAATTTACGTTATTTTTTTATTTCTGTACTTACAAAATAAAAAAGTAAGCACTATGCTGTAAAAAAAAATTTTAGGATTTTTCTAGACGCTTTTTCTATATTTTTTTAGTTATTTGAAGTCGTGTTTTTTGCATATAATATTAAAAAAATTTTAGTACTTCACAAATTTTACTTATTTTTTCATTTTCTCCACTAGTGTTGTGTTTAAAATGCATTTTACTAAATGCCTTTGGCATTAAAAATGCAGTGTTATTTTTAAAATGCAAATTACGTAAGATGTTTTGATATCAAAAGAAAAAAAATAAAGTGTGTGTGTGGAGGGTCTTGCAAAGTAACATTTCAAATCTGGTCTTATGCCCGAGTGATTAACGCTCTGCAGCTGCGTGCCACAGGTTCCGGGTTTGTGTCCCGGTGGTGCCATGGATGTTTGTAATCATTCGAAATCCACTTTAATCGCAGGTTTTGCTTCGATAAGACTGTAGAGCTTAGGGCTGATACCCCTACCCTTAAAAAATCAGCATCACGGAGCCAAGTCAGACTTCTACTTACGGGTGCTGCATCACAGCAGAAGCTGCCCACTCCTTTCCCTCCTTTCCATAAGATTATATGTTTAATTGACTTGGTCTAGATGTTACTGCTTACCAATTTAGTTTAGAAACTAGGCGTTTTAAACATACATATGTTAAATTATAATTTTCTATGAAGAAATTTTTTTTATAAACATTTTTTGATTTAATCATTAATGCTTTTTTCTTTTTCTTCCATAAAGAAAAAAAAAAAATGTATAAATTCAGAATTTTAACTTCGTTTTGTAAAATGTTCTATTTTTATGGCATTAAATACTATGCATAAGTACAAAAAAAAAAAAAAAAAAGCATACAATAATATTTAATAAATTTTTAGATTGATAAATATGTAATATTACTTAAAACATTTGACAATTTTCTTGACTAGATCTTAACAGATCTGATGGACTTCCGAGCTGAAGAAGGTTAGTTCCAAACCAGACAAAGGATACGGAACTGAAAGCTACCGAATCTATGCAAAGGATTGTCACGATAAATCTTTAGTCCGGAATGTCTTTCTGTTGGGCTCGAGAAGATTAGTGTACCACTTCCCGGATAGGGGTGTTCATTCAAAATTGCTGAGGAACAACTTTGTTGCAGTGTACATGCCCATCATGTGTAAAATGACTGGCTAAATTCATTATACATCTTTATTTAATGAAAATAAGGAGTTGGAGGGAATAAGCAACATTGTTTTTATGGCAAATGACCTTTTGTTCTAATGGTGAATGTCCTCAGGTCAAATTTCTCGGCATTCTATAACATCCGGGGTGGCCAACCCGCGGCCGCCTTGGATATTTTTCCGACCCGTGAAATTTATCACACTTTTACAAAATATATTTTTTTATAATGGCCAAAGTAGTGAAAACCAATGTATAAAAAAACATGTGTGCATCCATATATATTTAAAAATGAACTGTCGAAATTTCGAGAAAAATGAACTTCGGTTTTGAAATAATATTCTTGCGAATATATATAATATTGCCTGTTTATTTATGAGTTTACAATTATGAATTTGCATAGTAATTAAATTATAGTCTGCGAACTCATGATGCTCGCGTATCTTAGAACATTTAATGTAATAAGTTCTACAAGTTTCACTTTAAGTGACCTCAGTGACGCAGTGACTATCCTTAGATAAGCACAGTTAATTGTTGATAATAGAGCAAATCAGACTCTTAGTCCAAGCTGGTAGCGCTTTTGAATCAACTTATACCTCCGGATAATTTTTCTTCTAAAATAAAATTGACCAAACAAAAAACACGCTCAAATATAACGGACGCTAACCTGCAACACCCATTACGATGTGCAAATACCCAAATTGAGACTGATTTGCAAAAGCTAAGTGAAAGAGTGGAGAAACAAATATTGCATTAGTAAAATAAATATTTTTTAATGATTTTCTTTTTTTTTTTTCCTTTATATTTATATATTTTTTATATTTCATTTTTATTGTTATATATTTCTTGACAGTGTGGAGTTTAGTATTATTATTATTATAGTATCTATGTTTACATGTAAGAATAATAGTCAACACAAAATAATAACTCATTATGTTTCAATTTTTCACTCAAAAAATGTCTATATTGTGTCTAAATCTAATATGGAGATATATAATTTTATATGCGGCCCGCGGAGTTAGGATGTATTGGGTTGGTCACCCCTGGCCCTTGCAGTGAATAAGCAACATTCTTATGACAAATAAGCTTTCATTCTAATGGTAAATGTCCTAAGGTTCAATTTCTCGGGATTCAGAAACATCTACATTATACTATTCCATTAGAAACTATTACAGAGAAATATTTCGATTAAATTTTTATCGGTTTCCTTCCATTATTTATGCTGCTATCAGGCATAAGATGGTTAGCCTTTTATATCTCCACTTTGGGAACCGCCCATCCCTTCCAAATACCGTTCTGCTGACCCCAACCACTGGCCTACTCTCATTTGTTTCCGATGCAATAATGACCACCACCAACCCATCATCCAACAGAATCACCTCCTCATCATCCGCGGAAAACACCCTGGTATAAAATGGTAATATAAAACTGCGGAGGACTACAGAACTAGATGTACTAAAAGGCGGAAAAGCACGGGGAGAAAATTGCTTTCTCTCCAGAGCTCGCCCGAAATTAAATTCGCGTGTCAGTATCTCGACATCCGGCGAGAATAGGACAGAGATTTTTCGCTCATAAATTGCGATTACTAGGATTCCGGAGTCTTTTATGTGCAGCAAGGGTCGGTTGTCCTGAAAACCCTCCGAGTGATAAAGACCTCGTGGCACTAAAAGCTAGAGCAACAATGCTTGGATATCCTTCGCTGTCCTGAAAGGATTGCCGCTAGGAAATTTTAATGGAGGTGTGTTTCGGTGATTGTGGTGGTTGGTGCAAAAGCTTCTGTCTTGCGAGTAAAAGTTTTACGACGCGTTATGAGAACGTAATATGTATACATTAAAAATTCCTGTATCACACGAATCTTATGGAAATACATCAAGGAAAGGATCAATTTAAGAATAACAATATAAAAATGAAACAAAATAAAAGCATGACAATGATTAAAGAATTGACACATTTAAAGAAAGCCGTTAAAGCATATCTTTTTAGCCATACCGTATAACCATACCCCGTAACCTTACCTCCATAACCATAACTTATAACAATACACCATAACCATATCTTTATAACCATACCCCGTAACCATACCTTTATAACCATACCTGGTCAATAGATTTATTACGTATACAGCCTGAGAACCCTATATATATCCCTGCATAAGAATGATTCATTAAGCTACGAATTAGAATCTTTTAGATCGAAAGTGCAAAGATTTATCTTGCAGTCTTATAAAAATATAAAAATTACATAATATGGCATATAAAAATTATGAGCAATTCTTATATAGTTCTCATGTTGATATAAAAAAATAGGACACTATAGAATGGTCTGGTGGTCTTCCGATCAGGAAAAGCTTACTTCCAAACCAGACAAGGACACGGAACTTAAAGCTTACCAAATCTATGCAAGGGATGGTCACGATAAATCTTTAGACCGGAATGTCTTTCTGTTGGGCTAGAGAAGGCAGATGTAACATTATCAGACAAGGATGTTCGTCCTAAATTGCTGAGGAACAACTTTGTTGCAGTGTACATGTTGTATGCTTTGTAAAATATCTGATTAAATCGCTATATTTCTTTATTTAATGAGAATAAAGAGATGGAACAGCTTGTGGATGGAGATAGTTCTTATGGTTAATAAACTTTCGTTCTAATGGTGAATGTTCTCAGGACAAATATCTAGGTATTCAGAAATAACTACATTATAATAATCAATCAAAATCTATCGTTGAGAAATATTCCGATTAAAGTTTTTATCTGTTCCTTCTTGTGTTTATGTTGCTATCCAGCATACGGTGGTCAGACCATTTTTTATCTCAACTTTGGGAACCAGCCATCAATTCCAAATACCGTTCAGCTGACATCAACTACTGGCCTACTCTCATTTGTTTGCGATGCAATAATGACCGCCACCAACCCATCATCCACCAGAATCACCTCCTCATCTCTCATCCGCGGAAAACTTCCTGGTATAAAATGGTAATATAAAACTGCGAATACTACAGAACCAGATGTACTAAAAGACGGAAAAGCACCGGAGAGAAAATTGCTTTCAGAGCCCGAAATTAAATTCGCGTGTCAGTATCTCGACATCCGGCGGGGACAGGCAGAGATTTTTCGCCCATAAATTGCGATTAGTAGGATTTCGGAGTCTTTTATGTGCAGCAAGGGTTCGGTTGTCTTGAAAACCCTCCAAGTGATAAAGACCTCCGTGGTACTAAAAGCTAGAGCAACAATGCTTGGATGTCCTCGGCTGTCCTGAAAGGATTGACGCTCAGAAATTTTTAATGACGTGTGTTTCGGTGATTGGTGGATGTGAAAGCTTCCGTCTTGCGAGTAAACGTTTTAAGAAGCGTTATGAGAACAGAATATGTATGCATTAAAAATTCCTGTATCACACGAATCTTATGGAAATACATCAAGGAAATGATAAATTTAAGACTAACAATATAAAATGAAACAAAATAAAAGGAGCAAAATAAATAAAGAATTGACAAATTTAAAAGGCCGTAAAAGCATATCTTTATAGACATACCATATAACCATACCCTTCATAACCATACCTTATAACTATACCTTTAAATATATCTTTATAAATCTTATAGCCATACCCCGTAAACATACCTTTATAACCATACTCTGTAACCATACCTTTATTACCATACCTTTATAACTACCCCTTTATAACCATGCCCTGTAACCATATCTTAAAACCAAACCTTATAACCATACCCCCTAACCAAACCTTATAACCCTCAAATCCATAATAACCATACACCGTAGCAATACCTTATAATACCTTTATACCTGGCAACACCTGCAGGGAATCAACAATGCCCTCTTTATACTGACAATCTTCGTTGTTCTCTTTACTTATATTAATCAGTAGAAATGGTGTAAGCCACTTATTTATTAAATAATTTCTAAACCAATTATTTTTTTTTATTATTAGAGTTAAAATATTCTCTATTTCAAATATTACTATTATTCAATTTAACATATAGTAAAGCCAAGATTTGTTCTGTGCGATTGAATTTTACTTCTTTCTTTTTTTTTTTTTTGTAACTTTTATGTTTTTTGTAACGAAAAATACAACAAATATTTGTTACATAACTTGTGTCTGTAATAATTAACTCTATTCCCACCCCTCCACACTGACACCCACCGTACAAAATTAATTTTTAAAAAAATTCTCTTGGCCATTACTCGGTAATAATTCATTCACCATTCTGAGGACATTCACCATTAGTAGCTAAGTCGACTATAGATAGTTATTTAATGGAATAAATAGATGAGTGGAATATGCAACATCGTTCTTATGACAAATAAGTTTCATTCTAATGGTGAATGTCCTAAGGTCCAGATTTCTCGGCTTTTAGAAACATCTACAATATAATATTCTATTAAAAACTATTATTGAGAAATATTTCGATTAAAATTTTTAACTGTTTCTTCTCAGTGTTTATGTTGTTATCCAGGCATAAGCTGGTCAGACCTTTTTTTTATCTTCACTTTGGGAACTGGCCCATCCCTTCCAAATACCGTTCTGCTGACCCCAACCACTGGCCTACTCTCATTTGTTTCCGATGCAATAATGACCACCACCAACCCATCATTCACCAGAATCACCTCCTCATCTATCTCATCCGCGGAAAACTTCCTGGTATAAAATGGTAATATAAAACTGCGACGACTACAGGACCAGATGTACTAAAAGGCGGAAAACACCGGAGAGAAAATTGCTTTCGCTCCAGAGCTCGCCCGAAATTAAATTCGCGCATCAGTATCTCGACATCCGGAGGAGGACAGGACAGAGATTTTTCGCCCATAAATTGCGATTAGTCGGATTCCGGAGTCTTTTATGTGCAGCAAGGGTCCGGTTGTCCTGAAAACCCTCCAGTGATAAAGACCTCGCGGTACTAAAAGCTAGACCAACAATGCTTGGATGTCCTCCGCTGTCATGAAAGGATTGTCGCTCGGAAATTTTTAATGGAGTGTGTTTCGTGATTTTGGTGCGAAAGCTTCCGTCTTGCAAGTAAAAGTTTTACGAAGCGTTATGAGAACAGAATATGTATACATTAAAAATTCCTGTAGAAGCACACTAAATAATCTTTTTTTATGGAATTGACAAGGAATCCTCTAAGTATCATTGAAATACATCAAGGATATGATAGATTTTAAAACACATAGCATTATAAAATGCAATAAAATAAAAAAAAAAAAAAAAAGGGAGTGTAAAAAGAATTGAAGAATTGACAAATCTTAAAAGGCTGTAAAATCAGGCTTGTAACAATACTTTTATACCTGATAACACCAGCAGAATATCAATAGCGCCCTCTTTATACTGACAATCATTTATTCTCTTTACTTATACTAATCAGTAGTAACTGTGTAAGCCAGGGATGCCCAAATGATCTTGCGAGCCATTTTGGAAATGCATCATAACTCCACGCGCCGCATATAAAATTATATATAACCCGCATATAACATTTACATACACTATAGACATATTTGTGGAGTGAAAAATTGAAACATAATGAGTTATTATTTTTTGGGTTCACTGTTATTCTTATGTGAACATTTAATACATGAAACATGTAAAACATAACTTTACATCTAAACATAGATAATATAATAACAATGATATTAAACGCACTTTATAAAGAAATATATAACACTAAAAATTAAATATAAAAAATATATAAATATAAATGAAATAAAAAAGAAAATGAAATCATTCAAAAATATTTATTTTACTAGTGCGATATTTGTCGCTCCACTCTTTCCTTAGTTTTTGCAAATTGATCTCAATTTGGGTATTTGCACATCGTGGTTGGTGTTGGTTGTTCCATTATGTTTTTGACATGTTTTGTGTTTGGTCAATTTCATTTTCGAAAAAAAAATGATTTGCAGTTGTAAAGTTGAATCAAAAGCACTAACAACTTGAACAAAGAGTCTAGTTTGCTCTTCTATCAACAATCAATTATGCGTATTTAGGAATGGTCACTGCGTCACTGAGGTCGCTTAAAGTGAAACATAGAACATGTTATATTAGATGTTCCAAAATTCGCGATCATTATGAGTTTGCAGAATATAATTTAATTATTTTGCGAACTCATAAATAAAACATTGTGACTGTTTCACATAAATGATAAAGATTTTTCCATCATTAATTCCTTTAGACCAATTTCTCTACTTCCTTTTTCTTCTTCAATGGCGCAATAGCCACGATAGTACGCCAAAGCCATCTGTCTACTCGCAGATTTCGAGAGAGGAGAAGGTTTTCTTTTTACAAGGTAGGATTGTTAGCCCTGTGTCCAACTTCTTGCAGTCATATTAGACAGGGATCTACCATTTGAAGTGGATTCCGAACGACTGAAAACATTCATGTCACCACCGGGATTCAAACCCCTGTGACACCGAGGACCAGAACGCTGGCTGGTTATCCCAGGTTTAAAATGCGGTTTCTGGCATGTTCTTTTTCAAGACCCTACACGCACCTTATTTTGTCGGCTGATACCAAAACACCTTACACAGCATTAAGTTCAATTTCAAAGGAATAAGTGAAGATTTGAAAGAATGGAGAGAAAAATTGGAGAAAATTTTAAAATTTTTGAAGTAATAGGTTCTTTTTTTTATAATATATAAAAAAAGAAACAGGGCATTAAATAACTAAAAATAAAGAGAAAACATCTAGAAGAATATCCAATTTTTTTTATATCATAATGCTTGCTTTTTTTTTCTTTTTTATGTAAGAGATTAAAAAAAAAAAACGTAAATTATAGCGTGCAAAACAAAATTACACTTAAGGATGCAACTTAAAAACGAAAAACTAAACTCCCGCTAAAAAAATTTAGACCAAACACCTGATAAAAAAAAAAAAAAAAAAGCGCCATAAAAATTTCTCCGAGGCTCCGTCATTTTCGTTGCTAATTGAATTCTGAAATGTTTTCGATTTCGCATGGAGTTTCGAGAAATGGGAGAAGGCAAGACATTTCTGGAAAGCAGTAACTGATCATGAATTTAGTACTTCTTCTTCTACCAGTTTTTGAACTTTTTTTTATTCTGCTAAAAAAAAAAAAAAAATGTACTGCAGCACAAAAACCGCAAACCACATGCTTACAGCTAAAAACACCACCCTTGGGGGAAAACGAAAAACTAATGGCCCTATTTTTCCCCTACTCGTTTCTCTTTCTCTACATCTCTCTTTTCTCTGTACCATCCATAGCTGTCTTATATTTATTTATTTTTTTTTTTATTTTCAAAAAAAAAAATAATAATAATAGTTTTTAGTTCTTGAAAGGAAGATTAAAAGCAGCACTTAGCAGTTGGCGTATAAAACGCGTGTTCCCTGAGGGGTCTGTTCCATGAAAGAGGGAAGGAGTGCAATTTTTTCGCGCCTTTTTTTCTTGGAGAACGTCGGACAAATTTTAATTAATCTTTGTCTCTTAAATTTTTTTTTTTTGTCAATTTCTTATTTTGTTCAGTTTTTTTTTTTTTTTTTTTTTATTTTTTTCGTACCATTTCTCATTCGAAACTTTTTTTTAGGGTCGCCCATAATGCTGACACTTTTTGCAAGCTTTCGTACATTTCAAGAACCGAAGGGTTTGGAGTCTGTCAACCTTCAAAGGGGAAAAAAGCTGAGCAAAAAAATAGTTTTTCCCTATCTTGATAAAAATTTTTTTTTTTTTTTTTTTTCCGTCGCGTCGACATTCCTAGCGCTTAGATTTCCACAGAGATTTTTTTTTTTTTCCTGTCATCCCAAATTCCCTTGATTGTTGTTCGTGCCACAATGTTCATCAACTAATCATCGATCATTTAAACTTTCATTAAAGCGTCCCTAAAGAAAGAATCAAGAAAACCCTTCGGAAAAAAGAAAATTAATTTTTATAAAAAAAATTATTATTCGTTAATAAGTTTCTCGCTCAGTTTGTTATTCTTAAGTAATAAATTCCAAATAATTTTACATTACGTTCTCCTTATAATGCGTTTGTTAAATTATTTATTTTTGTTTTTGAAATAATGATTTATAGAATTCTATAAATATTTTTCGGATCTGCATAATATTTAAACAAAACTAAGCAGATTAAGATAAATTAGGTTTATAATAGTAAAGAAACCATTTTAATTGAAGAGATTAAAAGTTTCTGTAAAAAAAAAAAAAAAAAAAAAAAAAGAAAGAAAAGAAAAAGAAAGACACTAAAATTTTTTCAGTAGAAATTTATTAGATCAACTGTCCTCAAAGAGTGCGCCCTGAAAGATTTCCGTGCTGAAGAAAGATTAGTTCCAAACCCAACAAAGGATACGGAACTGAATGCTACCGAGCTTATGTAAATGATGACAACGATAAATCTTTAAACCGGAATGTCTTTCTTTTGGGCTCGAGAAGATTATTAAGATTAACCCGGATAGGAGGGTTTTTTCAAAATTGCTGAGGAACAACTTTGTTGCAATGTACATGCCCTATCCTTTCTAAAATGACAGTCTAAATCGACTATATCTTTTTATTTAATGAGAATAAAGAAATGTAGGAAATAAGAAACAACGTTCTTATGGCTAATGAGTTTTCATTCTAATAGTGAATGCCCCTCAGGACAAATTTCTCGGCATTCAAAAACATATACATTATAATAATCCAACAAAAAGCTATTATTGAAATTAAAATTTTTATCTGTTCCTACCGGTGCTTATGTTACTATTCAGCATATGGTGGTCAAACCATTTTTTATCTTCACTTTGGAAACTGGCCATCCCTTCCAAATACCATACCACTGGCCCCAACCACTGGCCTACTCTCATTTGTTTCCGATACAATAATGACCACCACCAACCCATCATCCACCAGAATCACCACCCCATCCGCGGAAAACACCCTGGTATAAAATGGACAAGTCATGGTGGCCTAGAGGTCTAAGGCGCCTAACACCCTGGTATAAAATGGTAATATAAAACTGCGTGGACTACAGAACCAGATGTACTAAAAGGCGGAAAAGCACCAGGAGAGAAAATTGCTTTCGCTCCAGAGCTCTCCCTAAAACTAAATTCGCGCGTCAGTATCTCGACATCCGGCGAGGACAGGACAGAGATTTTTCGCCCATAAATTGCGATTAGTAGGATTCCGGAGTCTTTTATGAGCAGCAAGGGTCCGGTTGTCCTGAAAACCCTCCGAGTGATAAAGACCTCGTGGTACTAAAAGCTAGAGCAACAATGCTTGGATGTCCTCCGCTGTTCCTGAAAGGATTGCCCACTTGGAAATTTTTAATGGAGGTGGCGTTTCAGTGATTGTGGTGTGAAAGTTTCCGTCTTGCGAGTAAAAGTTTTACGAAGCGTTATGACAACAGAATATGCATACATTAAAAATTCCTGTATCACATGAACCTTATGGAAATACATCAAGGAAAAGACAAAGTTTAATTCACATAACAATATAAAATGAAACAAAATAAAAAAGAGAGGATGAAAAGGATGAAAGAATTGATAAATTTAAAAAAGGTCGTAAAAGCATACCTTTATCATCCTACCTTTATAACCATACCTTTACAACCATATCTTATAACCATACGCATAACCGTACCTTAGATCCAAACCCGACAACGGATACAGAACTAAACGCAATCGAATTTATGCAAGGGATGGTCATGATAAATCTTTAGACCAGAATGTCTTTCGGTTGGACTAGAGAAGGTAGATGTAACATTATCCAGACAAGGATGTTCGTCCTAAATTGCTGAGGAACAACTTTGTTGCAGTGTACATGTTCTATGCTTTGTAAAATATCTGATTAAATAGCTATATCTCTTTATTTAATGAGAATAAAGAGATGGAACAGCTTGTGGATGGAGGTGGTTCTTATGGTTAATGAACTTTCGTTCTAATGGTGAATGTTCTCAGGACAAATATCTAGGTATTCAGAAATAACTACATTATAATAATCAATCAAAATCTATCGTTGAGAAATATTCCGATTAAAGTTTTTATCTGTTCCATCTTGTGTTTATGTTGCTATCCAGCATACGGTGGTCAGACCATTTTTTATCTCCACTTTGGGAACCAGCCATCCTTCCAAATATCGTTCAGCTGACCCCAACCACTGCCCTACTCTCATTTGTTTCCGATGCAATATTGACCACCACCAACCCATCGTCCACTAGAATCACCTCCTCATCTCTCATCCGCGGAAAACTCCTTGTTATAAAATGGTAATATAAAACTGCGCGACAGAACCAGTTGTACTAAATGGCGGAAAAGCACCGGAGAGAAAATTGCTTTGCTCCATTGCTTTCGCTCCATTGCTTTCGCCCATTGCTTTCGCCTGAAATTAAATTCGTGCGTCAGTATCTCGACATCCGGCGAGGACAGGACAGAGATTTTTCGCCCATAAATTGCGATTAGTAGGATTCCGGAGTCTTTTATGTGCAGCAAGGGTCCGGTTGTCCTGAAAACCCTCCGAGTGATAAAGACCTCGCGGTACTAAAATCTAGAGCAACAATGCTTGGATGTCCTCGGCTTTTCCTGAAAGGATTGCCGCTCGGAAATTTTTAATGGAGGTGAGTTTCAGTGATTGTGGTGGGTGGTGTGAAAGCTTCCGTCTTGCGAGTAAAAGTTTTACGAAGCGTTATGAGAACAGAATATGTATACATTAAGAATTCCTGTATCACACGAATCTTATGGAAATACATCAAGAAAATTATAAATTTTAAAACACATAAAAATATAAATGAAACAAAATAAAAAAAAAGAGGAGGAAAAGGATTAAAGAATTGACAAATTGAAAATACCGTAAAAGCATATCTTTATAATCATGCCTTTATAACCACACCTTATAACAATACCCCATAACCATACCTTTATATTTATAATTACCCCGTAACCATACCTTTACAGCCATACTTTTACAGCCATATCTTATAACCAACATACATTTATCACAATGCCTAATCAACCATACTCTGTAACCATACATGTATAACCATACCTTTTAACTATACCCCTTAACCATACTTTTTATAACCATACCTTTATAACCATACCTTTATAACTGTATCCCTGTAAGCTTTATAATCCTTTAACTATATACCCCTTTATAACTATACCTTTATACCTGGCAACACTTGCAGAAAATCAGCAACGCCCTCTTTATATTGACAATCTTACTTGTTATTTTTACTTATAATGAATCATGCAATGGTTTATATTAATTATTAATGAGTAATAATTGTAAACCGAAATTTAATTTTTTAGTATTAGAGTTAAAATATTTCCAATTTTAAATATTATTACTATTCAATTAAAAATATAGTATAGCCAAGAATTGATTTTTGTGATTGAATGTCACACCTTTCTTTTTATTTTGTTATTAACTTTTAATATTTTTGAATATCTAGCTAAAAATACAATAAATATTTGTTACATAACTTGTTCGTTATAATTAACGTTATCCCTGCCCTTCTAAACTGTTATCCAATGTTTAAATTTAATTTTTAAAAATTCACTTGGCCACTACTCAGTAATAATGGTTTTTCAAGTTTACAAAATTTATCTTCAACACAACTAAATATCACACCAAAAGCCTAAATATTTTGTTAAATGTTTTTTTTTATTTACAAAGATTATAAATAAACAGGAAAAGAAGCTAAGTGATTATTTTTTTGAAAAAGCTTATTTTAACAAATTATGTGTATTTTTACTGCTTAGAAATATAACAAATGAGATTCATGATGGCCACTTGCAATACACCTTTCTTTTGAATGTTTGCGCTAAAACTATTAATTTATAAGCGTATAAATTTAATAAAGAATATATATTAAAAATCTGTAAAGGTTGTTAAGACTGTCTATTAAAACTCACAAAGAATTTAAAATTAATTTTTAAAAATTCACTTGGGCACTATTCGTTAATCAATGTTTTATTTTTACAAATTTCTTATCTTCAACATCATTGAATACCACACCAATTGTTCTAAATAATTTGTTAAGTTTTTTTCAAAATTTTATTTTCAAAGATTATAAATATGTAGGAAAAAAGCTAGTAATTATATATTGGAAAAAAATAAAATAATTACCAAAAATGTATATTTTTTACTGTTTAGAAATACAACAGTGCAATGATTCATATAAGCTCACTATGGTAAAAAAATTTCAAAATAATGGTTTATTTTATATTTTAATTTAAGACTTAATACAGGTTTTTTCCATAAAAGTTTGTAAAATAAATCATGTGCATCAAATGCATTTAAATAAAAAAAACTTAAAACTTTGGATATGCAGTCAGTTTCATTAAATTTTATAACCATTCCATTTTATTATTATTAAAATAAAATTTCTGAAAGTGAAAGGGTTTAATAAAATAATTTTCTTTTTTAATTAATTGTCGAAAATAAATTTGTTCTATTGATTTATAAATATTTTTATTGTTTTTTAAACCGTTCTATTTCATTGTCTTTCAAATAAAAATTATGAAATGAAATAATTTAATAGAATGACTTCCTTTTATTCTAATTATTTTCAAACACATTTTTTTTCTATAACACATTAACATAACACAAAAAAAATCACAAAAATTAATAACGCTACGAAACAAACAAGATTTACAGAGTCAAAAAAAAATAAAAAATAATAATAATGATGAAGACCTTTGTTTATTAAACACATTTGCAGGAATTCATCATAATTCACAGCAAATCTTTTTGACTGCCATCACTTCCGACGTAAATTTAGCATTTAATGGTTTCTGGTGACAAATTAAAGCTGCGAGCCACGCTGAGAAATTTATGATGATAAATGGTACCAACAGCGCTGTGACAATTATTCCTGAGAATATAAATGGCGCCGCAAAGTAAAGTGCCCCGTATAATTTATTCAGAAATTTTACTAATTATTCCATGACTTTGTAGACAAACTCGAAGTGTTCCTTTAATGTATTGATTCATACCTCTGAGACTTGACACTTCAAATAATTCGTTAATTATACTCGTTCATATCGAGAGCGATTCGAAGTGAGGAACTAATCGTTCGATCTGTTAATAATCATGAACTTTTCACTACAAATTCATATTCGAATTCATTCATTCATTCATGTGCAGTTTAAAGGATTAGAGATTAATATGAAGATCTACTTAGACCACGATTACAGAATCAGTGTTTAGATTGAAAATATTTTAGAAAATTTTAAATGTTTACAAAAAAAATCAATGATTTCAATGAAAATAATAAATAACAAGATTAATTTAATGATTTCTAATCTCAAATTTAATGGTTTTATCACTGATTTTTTTTTGCTTAAGTGGTAATGCTATTAAATTACGCATTACAAATCAGTTGCTTTTTAACATTTGCATGATAATACTGTAGTTAATTTTTTAAATATGTATTTTTTCTATAAAGAATTATTTTATGAATTGTATTGATTATTTTATGAATTATATAGTAATTATTTTATGAATTGTATGATTGTATCATGAATTGTATTGATTATTTTATGAATTGTATGATTGTATCATGAACTGTATTGATTATTTTATGAATTGTATGATTGTATCATGAACTGTATTGATTATTTTATGAATTGCATAATTTTAATTTTTTCTGCCATTTCTGTCTGATTTATGGAAAAATCTACTGAAGATTTATTTTATTCATAATTCATATTTAGCTTTTGATTGGTTTTAAAATTTCTATTAATAAATCTTCTATTTAAAGTTTTTCAATGCATTTATTTCTTCTTCATGGGGTTACTCGAAGTGTTCCTTTAATGTATTGATTCGTACCTTTGAGACTTAGACACTTCAAATAATTCGTTAATTATACTGTTCATATCAAGAACGATTCGAAGTGAGGAACTAATCATTTGATCTGTTAATAACCATGAACTTTTCACTAGTAAATTCATATCCGAATTCATTCATTCATTCATGTGCAGTTTAAAGGATTAGAGATTAATGTTAAGATCTACTTAGACCACGTTTACGTCTACAGAATCAGTGTTTAGATTGAAAAATTCAAAATATTTTTTAAAAAATACAAAAATATTTCAAATTTAAGGATTTTTTATCATTGATTCTTTTGCTTAAGTGGCACTATAATAAGATTATGCGTTACAAATCATCTGCTTTTAACGTGGTTATATTTTTAAATATTCATTTTTTCTACAAAGGATTATTTTATGAATTGTAATGATTATATTTATGAATTAATTATTTTATGAATTGTATTGATTGTATTATGAATTGTATAATTGTATTGATTGTAATGTATAATTGGGATTATTGATTTTTTTGGAATTGTATAATTGTATTGATTCTTTTATGAATTGTATAATTGTATTGATTTTTTTGAATTGTATAATTGTATTATGAACTGAATTGATTATTTTATGAATTGTATAATTGCATTGATTATTTTAGAATTGTATACTTGTATTGATTATTTTATGATTTATATAAATGTATTGATTATTTTATGAATTATAATAATTGATTATTTTATTAATGTATATTGTATTGATTATTTTATGAATTGTATAATTGTATTGATTTTTTTTATGAATTGTATAATTTTACTATTTTAGATGGTAACAGACTAATTACCCTATTCTCTCTAAATATTAATTTTCTGCCATTTCTGTCTGATTTATGGAAAAATCTACGAATGATTTATTTTATTCAAAATTCTTATTTAGCTGTTGATTGGTTGTTAAATTACTACTAAACAAACTTCTATTTAAAGTTTTTTCAATGCAATTGTTTATTTTTCTTGGCGCTACTCGAAATGTTCCTTTAATGTATTGATTCACACCTCTGACACTTACACACTTCAAATAATTCGTTAGTTATACTCGTTCATATTAAGTAACTCGATTCGAAGTGAGAAACTTATCATTCGATCTTTTAATAATCATGAACTTTTCACTACAAATTCATATCCAAAATTCATTCGTTCATGGGCAATTAAGGGATTAGAGATTAATGTGAAAATCTACTTAGACCACGTTTTCAGAATCAATGTTTAGATTGAAAATATTTTTAGAAAAATTCAAAATGTTTTCAAAAATTTTAAAAATTTCAAATTTAATGATTTTTATCACCGATTATTTTGCTTAAGAGACACTATTATAACATAAAATCACAAATCCAGTCAATCCAATCAAATTACGCATAAGTAACTTGATTAATTGAAATTGATTAATCAAAACTGAATTTAAAAACTCGCTGACAGTCAATTTAAAACTTTTGAATTTTAGATTTTGTTATTTGCCTAGCACATTACAGAATCAAAATTTCCGTTAAATCTAGACTGGCACACTGGTTTTCTAGAGGCATCTCCTAAATGAACCCAAATATAGACTAGTTCTTCTCGATAAATCTTCAAGCAAGACATTTCTTTCGAAGAAATTAAAAGAAACCTAGATGTTAATTTCAAACAGAAATAATCCTAAAATACAGAAAAATTATGATAAAAATACATTCGCAACCATTTTTTTTATAAAAAACATAAACATAATTCTCAATTGTACTAAAAATTAAAACTCACGTAAAGTAAATTAACCATAAAGCACGAAAACACACATAATCATCACATTTATCAAAAGGAAGTTACCAGTAAAAATAAAAATAAATGAGGGAAAGATATGATTTTCATTTTACGCATCATTAAATTTTTAAAAAATGATGTTAGCACAGCGTTAATATCGTGATTAATTTAATGACAGACTCAAACTACCTCGAAAACAATTTTTGAGATAAAAAAACAAATTTTAAAATATTAAAATCAATCAAATCGTGACTCAAAAGATTAGCAAGAAGGAAACCTTTATGCGACAAAACATTAATTAACAAAATTCCTTATTTTTATTCGTTCAGAAATAAGGCGAAATTAATGAATTCCAAAGTCTTGGGGCAACGTTATGACAAGCTGCGTGAAACATTCTAAATTAAACCGATATTTAAGTTTATTAAAAAATTTTATTAATGATATTCTTTTGCTTGTTATTAATGGTATTGTTATAATATGATCCTTTAAAACATATAACTTTTTTCATCATATTTGAGAACTAGTAATAGTGATAAATACGTTTAGTATCTTAATAAAATTGTTAATCATACTTTTGGTTTTTCATATTTTTTGTCATTATTAATCTTTTCTTTAGGAAGTAAATTATGATATATGACGGAAAATGTGAAATATTTTTATAAGAATTATTTTGGGATTTCATATTGATTTCATGACCAGAAAAAAAGGAAAAGTACAAGATATCGTCATGAATTTTCATTTAAATTTAAATGACATTGCTGAAAATATTTTAATTATTATACCTGATTAATAATTTGCATGTTATTCAAACTTAGAAAGAATAAAATTCTTAAGATAGTGTTTTTTTCTAATGTTCAACAAATAGGACTAGTTGAATTTCTTTTGATTTAATGTGTAATAACGGATTTTAAAATTTAAGGAAAATATTCAATATGATTCAAATAACTTATAAATACCTTTCCACTATTTTTTATTATTATTCGAGCCCAGGCGGTGCCATGGATGTTTGTAGTGGTTCGGAATCCATTTTAAACCGTAGGTCCCAGTCTGACATGATCTTAAAGCGTTGCGGGAATATTGTTACTCCGCGTCCGTAGCTTATCTTCCAGCTACACGCACCTCCTGGGTAGTGTTAAGTGAGTAACATCGGTGCAGCACTGGCTTTAAGGCATCAAAGACAACTGTCTAAATGTTTGCCAGCTACACTATGAAAAATATTTCCGTCTATGCTAGATTGGCACACTGGTTTTCTTGAGGTATCTCCTAAATGTACCACAAATATAGACTAGTTCCTCTAAAAAAAATGTTAAGCATGACATTTCTTTCAAAAAAATTAACAGATTCCTTAGTTCAATTTCAAAAACGAATAATCCTAAAATGCAGAACAATTAAGAAAAAATTTATATTTGCAACCATTTTTTTAAAATATAAATATAATTCTCAATTGTGCTAAAAAATAAAACCTACATAAATAAAATTAACAATAAAGCACGAAAACATACAAAACACAATATAAAATCAAGAACATGAAATATCAAATGGAAGTTGCCAGCAAAAATAAATGAGGTAAAAGATATGATTTTCATTTTACGCATCATTAAATTTTAAAAAAAAATGATGTTAGCACAGCGTTAATATCATGATTAATTTAATAACAGACTCAAACTACCTCGAAAACCAATTTTTGGGATATAAAAAAAAATATTTTAAAATATTAAAATCCATCAAATCGTGACTCAAAGATTAGCAAGAAGGAAACCTTTATGCGACAAAACATTAATTAACAAGATTCCTTATTTTTTTTTTTTTCCTTCAGAAATAAAAGGCGAAATTAATGAATTCCAAAGTCTTGGGGCAACGTTATGACAAGCTGCGAAATATTTTAAATTAAACCGATATTTAAGTTTATTAAAAAAATTTTATTAATGATATCTTTTGCTTGTTATTAATGGTATTGTTATAATATTCCTTTAAAACATATAACTTTTTTCATCATATTTGAGAATTAGTAATAGTGATAAACATGTTTAGTATCTTAATTAAAATTGTTAATCATTCTTTTGGTACTTCATGATATTTTTTTCGATTATTTATCTTTTGTTTAGGAAGTAAATTATGATATATGACTAGAAATGGGAAGTATTTTTATATGAATTATTTTGGGAATGGATATTGATATCATAATCAGAAAAACGTAAAAGTACAAGGTATTTTCATGAGTTATACTTAAATTTAATTGACATTATTAAAAGTATTTTAATTATTACACCTGATTAATTATTTGCATAAAGTTATTCAAATTAAGAAAGAATAAAATTTTATTTATTTAATGAGAGGCCTTTTAATGTTTAATGATATCAATTTTTTTTTTATTGTTCTTGAAATATATTTATTATGTAATATGATTAATATGAAATATATTTTTATAAGTTATTATTATATGTTATGTTATTGAATATTTTATTAATTACCACGGAATTTTTAAGATAGTGTTCTTTTCTAATGCTAAATAAATAAGACTGAGTCGAATTTCTTTTATTTAATTGGTAGTAATGGATTTTAAAACTTAGGGAGAATATTAAGTTTGATTCAAATAACTTATAAATTCCTTTCCACTATTTTTTATTATGGTGGGCCTGAATGGCCGAGTGGCTAGCGCTCTGGTTTCGGGTTCGAGTTCCGGCGGTGCCATGGATGTTTGTAGTGGTTCGGAATCCACTTTAAGCCGTAGGTCTTAGTCTAACATGGTCGTAGAGCGTTGCGGGAGTATTGTTACTCCGCGTCCGCAGCTTATCTTCAAGCTACACGCACCTCCTGGGTAGTGCTAAGTGAATAACGTCGGTGCAGCGCTTGCCTCAAAGAATCAAAGACAACTGTCTAAATGTTTGTCAGCTACACTAGGAAAAAAAATATTTCCATCTATGCTAGACTGACACACTGGTTTTCACTAGGTATCTCCTAAATGTACCACAAATATAGACTAGTTCCTCTAAAAAACTTAAGCAAGACATTTTTTTCGAAAAAAATTAACAGATTTCTACGTTTAATTTCAAAAACGAATAATCCTAAAATACAGAAAAATTAAAAAAAAATTACATTTGCAATTTATTTTTTTAAAAAAATATAAACATAATTCTCAATTGTGCTAAAAAATAAAAACCTATATAAAGTAAATTAACCATAAAAAGTGACAACGAAAACACACATAATCATCACATATATCAAAATGAAGTTGCCAGTAAAAAAAAATAAATGAGGTAAAAAGATATGATTTTCATTTTACGCATCATTAAATTTAAAAAAAAATGATGTTAGCACAGCGTTAATATTGTGATTAATTTAATGACAGATTCAAACTACCTCGAAAACAATTTTTGAGATAAAAAAATGTTTAAAATATTAAAATCAATCAAATCGTGACTCAAAGATTAGCAAGAAGGAAATATTTATGCGACAAAACATTAATTAACAAGATTCCTTATTTTTATTCGTTCAGAAATAAGGCGAAATTAATGAATTCCAAAGTCTTGGGGCAACGTTATGACAAGCTGCGAAATATTTTAAATTAAACCGATATTTAAGTTTATTAAAAAATTTTATTAATGATATTCATTCTGCTTGTTATTAATGGTATTGTTATAATATGATCCTTTAAAACATATAACTTTTTCATCAACTTTTAGAATTAGTAATAGTGATAAACATGTTTAGTATCTTAATTAAAATTGTTAATCATTCTTTTGGTACTTCATGATTTTTTTCATTATTAATCTTTTGTTTAGGAAGTAAATGATGATATATGACTAGAAATGGGAAGTATTTTTATATGAATTATTTTGGGAATGGATATTGATTTCATAATCAGAAAAAAAGAAGTAAAAGTATTTTCATGAGACATTGTCATGATTAAAAATTTTCATTTATTAAATTTTAAATGACATTGCTGAAAATATTTTAATCTTTAATGTTTTATACAATTTTTTTTATTGATTAATAATTTGTAATATGTTATTCAAATTTTATAAGTTATTATTAAGTTAATAAAATTCTTAAGATAGTGTTTTTTTCTAATGCTAAATAAATAAGACTGAGTCGAATTTCTTTGATTTAATGGTAATAACGGATTTTAAAATTTAAGGAAAATATTCAATTTGATTCAAAAAACTTATAAATACCTTTCCAGTATTTTTTTATTATTATTGGGCCTGAATGGCCCAGGTGGGTGCCATGGATGTTTGTAGTGGTTCGGAATCAATTTTAAAGCCATAGGTCCCAGTCTAATATGGTCGTAGAGCGTTGCGGGAATATTGTTACTCCGCCTCCGCAGCTTATCTTCCAGCTACCTCGCACCTCCTGGGTAGTGCTAAGTGAATAACATCGGTGCAGCGCTTGCTTTAAGGAATCAAAGACAACTGTCTAAATGTTTGCCAGCTACACTAGGAAAAATATTTCCATCTATGCTAAACTGACACACTGGTTTTCTTGAGGTATCTCCTAAATGTACCACAAATATAGACTAGTTCCTCTAAAAAATGTTAAGCAAGACATTTCTTTCAAAAAATTAACAGATTCCTTAGTTCAATTTCAAAAACGAATAATCCTAAAAATGCAGAACAATTAAGACAAAAATTATATTTGCAACCTTTTTTTTTTTTTAAAATATAAATATAATTCTCAATTGTGCTAAAAAATAAAAACCTACATAAAGTAAATTAACAATAAACACGAAACATACAAAACACATAATCATCACATATATCAAAAGGAAGTTGCCAGCAAAAATAAATGAGGTAAAAGATATGATTTTCATTTTACGCATCATTAAATTTTAAAAATGATGTTGGCACAGCGTTAATATCATGATTAATTTAATGACAGACTCAAACTACCTCGAAACCAATTTTTGAGATATAAAAAAAATATTTTAAAATATTAAAATCCATCAAATCGTGACTCAAAGATTAGCAAGAAGGAAACCTTTATGCGACAAAACATTAATTAACAAGATTCCTTATTTTTATTCGTTCAGAAATAAGGCGAAATTAATGAATTCCAAAGTCTTGGGGCAACGTTATGACAAGCTGCGAAATATTTTAAATTAAACGGATATTTAAGTTTATTCAAAAATTTTATTAATGATATTCTTCATTTTATTAATGGTATTGTTATAATATTCCTTTAAAACATATAACTTTTTCATCAACTTTTAGAATTAGTAATAGTGATAAACATGTTTAGTATCTTAATTAAAATTGTTAATCATTCTTTTTGGTACTTCATGATATTTTTTTCGTTATTAATCTTTTGTTTAGGAAGTAAATGATGATATATGACTAGAAATGGGAAGTATTTTTATATGAATTATTTTGGGAATGGATATTGATATCATAATCAGAAAAACGTAGAAGTATAAGGTATTTTCATGAGTTATACTTAAATTTAATTGACATTATTAAAAGTATTTTAATTATTACACCTGATTAATTATTTGCATAAAGTTATTCAAATTAAGAAAGAATAAAATTTTATTTATTTAATGAGAGGCCTTTTAATGTTTAATGATATCCATTTTTTTATTGTTCTTGAAATATATTTATTATGTAATATGATTAATATGAAATATATTTTTATAAGTTATTATTATATGTTATATTATTGAATTATTTTATTAATTACCATGGAATTTCTTAAGATAGTGTTCTTTTCTAATGCTAAATAAATAAGACTGAGTCGAATTTCTTTTATTTAATTGGTAGTAATGGATTTTAAAACTTAGGAGAATATTAAGTTTGATTCAAATAACTTATAAATTCCTTTCCACTTTTTTTATTATAGTGGGCCTGAATGGCCGAGTGGCTAGCGCTCTGGTTTCGGGTTCGAGTTCCGGCGGTGCCATGGATGTTTGTAGTGGTTCGGAATCCACTTTAAGCCGTAGGTCTTAGTCTAACATGGTCGTAGAGCGTTGCGGGCGTATTGTTACTCCGCGTCCGCAGCTTATCTTCAAGCTACACGCACCTCCTGGGTAGTGCTAAGTGAATAACGTCGGTGCAGCGCTTGCCTTAAGGAATCAAAGACAACTGTCTAAATGTTTGTCAGCTACACTAGGAAAAAAATATTTCCATCTATGCTAGACTGACACACTGGTTTTCTCTAGGTATCTCCTAAATGTACCACAAATATAGACTAGTTCCTCTAAAATAACTTCAAGCAAGACATTTTTTTCAAAGAAAATAGCAGATTTCTACGTTTAATTTCAAAGATTAATTATCCTAAAATACAGAAAAATTAGAAAAAAATTACATTTGCAATTTGTTTTTTAAAAAATATAAACATAATTCTCAATTGTGCTAAAAATAAAAACCTATATAAAGTAAATTAACCATAAAGCGCGAAAACACACGTAATCATCACATTTATCAAAATGAAGTTGCCAGTAAAAAAAAAATAAATGAGGTAAAAAGATATGATTTTCATTTTATGCATCATTAAATTATAAAAAAATGATGTTAGCACAGCGTTAATATCGTGATTAATTTAATGACAGAATTCAACTACCTCGAAAACAATTTTTGAGATAAAAAAATGTTTAAAATATTAAAATCAATCAAATCGTGACTCAAAGATTAGCAAGAAGGAAATATTTATGCGACAAAACATTAATTAACAAGATTCCTTATTTTTATTCGTTCAGAAATAAGGCGAAATTAATGAATTCAAAGTCTTGGGGCAACGTTATGACAAGCTGCGAAATATTTTAAATTAAACGGATATTTAAGTTTATTCAAAAATTTTATTAGTGATATTCTTCTGCTTGTTATTAATGGTATTGTTATAATATTCCTTTTTAAAACATATAACTTTTTCATCATCTTTTAGTACTAGTAATAGTGATAAACATGTTTAGTATCTTAATTAAAATTGCTAATCATTCTTTTTGGTACTTCATGAATATTTTTTCGTTATTAATCTTTTGTTTAGGAAGTAAATTATGATATATGACTAGAAATGGGAAATATTTTTATATGAATTATTTTGGGAATTCATATTGATATCATAATCAGAAAAACGTAGAAGTACAAGATATCTTCTTGAATTTTCATTTAAATTTAATTGCCATTGTAGAAAATAGTTTAATTATGACTCTAATTAATCATTTCCAAATCTTCAAATGGGCCTGAATGGCCGAGTGATTAACACTCTGGCCCAAGCGCGCAGGTTTTTCGTGTTCGAGTCCCGGCGGTGCCATGGGTTTTGTAGTGGTTCAAAATCCACTGTAATCCATAGGTGCCGGTCTATCATGGGCCTAGAGCGTTGCTGGAGTATTGTTACTCCGCGTCCGTAGCTTATCTTCAAGCTACCCGCAGCTCCTGGGTAGTGCTAAGTGAGTAACATCAGTGCAGCGCTTGCCTTAAGGCATCAAAGACAACTGTCTAAGTGTTTTCCAGCTACACTAGAAAAAAAATATTTCCGTCAAAGCTAGCCTGCCACACTGGTTTTCCCGTGGTATCTCTAAATGTACCACAAATATAGACCAGCTCTTCTCAAAAAACTTCAACAAGACATTTCTTTCGAAAAATTAGCAGATTCCTAGGCTTCAATTTCAAAAAATAATAACCTTAAAATACAAAAAAAAAAAAAAATTATGACAACTATTACATTCGCAACCAAAAAAAAAAAAAAAAAAATCATAAATATAATTGTGCTCAATTGTGCTAAAAAATAAAAACTTATGTTTTAAATGGCTTTATGGTTTTAATGTAAATTAACCATAAAGCACGAAAAACACAATCATCACATTTATCAAAAGGTAGTTACCAGTAAAAATAAAATAAATGAGGGAAAAGATATGATTTTCATATTACGCATCATTAAATTATAAAAAAATGATGTTAGCACAGCGTTAATATCGTGATTAATTTAATGACAGAATAAAACTACCTCGAAAACAATTTTTGAGATAAAAAAAAAATGTTTAAAATATTAAAATCAATCAAATCGTGACTCAAAGATTAGCAAGAAGGAAATATTTATGCGACAAAACATTAATTAACAAGATTCCTTATTTTTATTTGTTCAGAAATAAGGCGAAATTAATGAATTCAAAGTCTTGGGGCAACGTTATGACAAGCTGCGAAATATTTTAAATTAAACGGATATTTAAGTTTATTCAAAAAATTTTATTAATGATATTCTTCTGCTTGTTATTAATGGTATTGTTATAATATACCTTTAAAACATATTATTTTTTTCATCATATTTGAGAACTAGTAATAGTGATAAACATGTGTAGTATCTTAATTAAAATTGTTAATCATTCTTTTTGGGCTTTCATAATTTTTTTCATCATTAATTTTTGTTCATGAAGTAAATTATGATATATGACGAGAATTGTGAAATATTTTTATAGGAATTATTTTGGGAATTGATATTGATTCCATGACCAGAAAAAAAGGAAAAGTACAAGATATCGTTATGAATTTTCATTTAAATTTAAATGACATTGCTGAAAATATTATAATTATTACATCTAATTAATCATTTATTCAAATTATGAACGAATAACATTTTATTTATTTCCTGAGAGGGCTTTCATTGTTTAATGATATTAATTAATTTATTTTTCTTGAAATATGTTTAATATGAAACATGTTTATTATATAATATAATTAATATGAAATATGCTTATTATATGTTATTTATATGTAATTATTATATGCGATATTATTGAATTATGTAATTAATTACTACGGAATTTCTTAAGATAGTGCTCTTTTCTAATGTTAAACAAATAGGACTAAGTCGAATTACTTTGATTTGTTTGATTCAAATAACTGTTTGATTTAAAAATTCCTTTCCACTGTGTTTTATTATATTTTATAAAAAATTTTTTTATTCTGTATGAAAGTGTCAAAACCTACAAGAATATCGAAATACAAACTCTTTTTTTTTTTTTTATTTTGTATAAAAGCATCAAAACCTATAAGAATATGGAAGGTAAACTCTTTTTTTTTTTATTTTGTATGTAAGCATCAAAACCTATAAGATTACTGAAATATAAACTCTTTTTTATTGTCGAAAGATTTCGTAAATTTTCACATCTACAAAATTTTGAATAACTTTTTATTATATTCGACAGATCTCAGTAATTCCCCAGCATTATCTTTACTGAAAAATGAAGTGTATTATGATGGGTCAAAGCCTTCTGCCATTTCTTTTTTGGCAGATTCCGAAATTTGAGATGTGGTTTTCTTTTTTACGGGATATAGTTGTCGATCCTACGCACAACGTTCTACTGTTATATTAGACTGGGGCCTATGGTTTAAAGTGGATTCCGAATCATTACAAACATCCATGGCACTGCTGAGATTCACACCCGAAATCTGCAGTACGAGCGCCAGAGCGCTAGTCACTGAGCCATCAGGCTATAGCATGTATATTAGAAAAGAGCGGCGGCATATAACATCAAACTCTAAGTTTTGAATAGGAGCAGATGGTCGAGTGGCTAGCGCTCTGGTGCTCGGTACTACAGGTTTCGGATTCGAGTCCCGGCAGTGTCAGGGATGTTTGTAGTGGTTCGGAAATCCACTTTAATCTGTAGGTCTGGGTCTGAAGTGTGCACAAGATAACCGTAGAGCGACAAACAAACATTTGATGGCAGGATTTTTAGTAAGGCAGAATGTGATTTTCAGCTTATGTGATATTTTTACCCCCTGAAAAATATACAAATCAAATGAAGATTCAGAAATGACATTATTTGCATATCTTTAAATAAATCACCAAATTATTTATGATACCATATAAAACAAACAACTGAAAACAACAATCAAGAAAATCAAATCTTATACTAAGCAATGCACATCAAGTCAACGGACAGTCTTAAATAGCAACTATATGTTTACCAAAATAATCAGTAAAAACATCTCGAGTTCTACTAATCTTCCCCCAAACAAAAAAATTCTTACTTCACTAAGCCTTTATTACCTTCGCGGGGTGTTTCCAAAAAGGGACCCCCTACAGGTTCCGCGTACCCCCAGCGAGGAACCTGATGAAACGCTGAGGCAAGGCCGAATGTGGAACTGGAAAGCCAGTTCTTAATTACATCGTGGCTCTGCCAGCCCCTAACGTGCATTAGGGTAATTGATACACGAATGTGTCAGGCAGTCCGGTCAATCGGGTCCGGAACGGTGTCCTGCCGGGCCGGATGGAGAAAGGGTGCTTTTTGTCTCGAAAGGGCGGTTGTTAAATGGGGCTTGGCTCCAGAGTTGGTGATTCTGGAGGAAAAAAACAATGGATGTTGTGGTGGCAACCGTCTTGTTGCGGCACTTGCTCAAAGGTTATAAGGTTTTTAAAGTCGGATTAACTCGTGTTGCCTGACGCTTTTATTGGGCGATATTTAAGTCTGAGTTATGGGTGTCAAAGAGAATGGAAATACAAAGCAGATTTAAAAGTTTTGTTGTGCATGCGAGAACTGTGTGACGTGCTTTTTAATGAGTGTTTTGTGACGTTTCTTTTGTAAAACGGTGACGTACAATGTACTTTCAGTAGAAAAAGGAAGATAAATTACTAGAAATAGATCTCTTTATGATGATTTTATAAGGAAAATAATTGGATATTTGGATACATAAAATTAAATATTTACATACTCAAAATGGATGCATGTTTGAAAGTATAAATATCAATGCATGCTTGTATGCTTCTCTTAAAACTGGGTGCATGCAATTCTAAAGAAAGAAGGAGGATAAAGGAGAGAATATTGTCATATCTTATTTGGGATTTAAAGCGTCAAACCCTTTTAACAATTATTCCTACCTAGCAGGAACACACTAATGCTTCTCCGTAAACGTTTCATTAAACACTAAGAATTGTGCAATACCCCATTGAATAATATACCCCAAAATCCGCACCCCCCCATCCCAACATTCAATTTCTTGCATCCATATATACAATCTACATAGAAAATCTAAATATGTCTACTGTCTAGTAAATTATTTTCATATTTGGACTACAGTTGCGCTGTTCGGCACCTTCAACAAAAGAAACATCCTAAAACACTCCTTAAAAAAGCAAATAATAATTTTGCCCCTAAAAATATAGCCTCCTCTTTAATTTCTCATTATAAAAATCACATTGTTCTCGCATGCAACCAAACTTTAAAATCTGCTTTGCATTCCCATTCCTTTTGACACCCATAATTCAGGTTTAAATATTCAATTTCAATATTCTGTATCCAATTTAAACATTCAATTTCATGTATCCTTTTCGTGTATGTAAACTTTCAAGATTCGGATTTTGAGATATATTAAACTCAAAATCCGCAATAACCCATTCAATAATATACCTCAAAATCCGCAATAACACACAACTGAAACAACAATCAAGAAAATCAAATCTTATACTATGCAATGCATAGCAAGTCAATGGACAGCCTTAAATAGCCCAATATATTTACCAAAATAATACGTAAAAAAGATCTCGAGTTCTACTAATCTTCCCCCAAACAAAAAAATTCTTCCTATAATAAAGCCTTTATTACCTCGACGGGGAGTCTCCAAAAAAGGCCCCCTAAAGGGTCCGCCTACCCCCCCGACGAGGAACCTGATGAAACGCTGAGGCAAGGGGCGAATGTGGAACTCGAAAGCCAGTTCTTAATTACGTCATGGCTCTGCCAGCCCTAACGTGCATCAGGGTAATTGATCCAGGAATGTGTCAGACAGTCCGGTCAATCGGGTTCGGAAGCGGTGTCCTGCCGGGCCGGATGGAGAAAGGGCGCTCTTTGTCTCGAAAGGGTGTTTGTTAAATGGGGCCTGGCTCCAGAATTGGTGATTCTGGAGGAAAGAAAACAATGGATGTTGTGGTGGCAACCGTCTTGTTGCGGCAGTTGCATCAAGAGTTAACAGGTTTTAAAGTCGGATTAACTCGTGTTGCCTGACGCTTTTATTGGGCGATATTTAAACCTGAATTATGGGTGTCAAAGGGAATGGGAATTCAAAACAGATTGTAAAGTTTCGTTGTGCATGCGAGAACAGTGTGAGTTTATAAAGACAAACTGTAGAGGACGTTATACTTGAAGTGACAAAATTATTATGTGCTTTTTTAATAAGGGTTTTGGGACGTTTCTTTTGTTGATGGTGACGAACAAAGTACTTGCAGTAGAAAAAGAAAATAAATTACTGGAAACAGATCTCTTTATGATGATTTTATAAGGAAAATAATTGGATATTTGGATACATGAAATTGAATATTTACATACTCAAAATAGATGCATGTTTGAAAGAATGAATATCAATGTATGTATGCTTCTTTTAAAACTGGGTTCATGCAATTCTAAAGAAAAAAAAAGGAGGATAAAGGAGAGAATATTCTCATATCTTATTTGGGTTTTAAAGCGTCAAACCCTTTTAACAATTATTCATACCTAGAAGGAACGCACTAGACATTCTCCGTAAAAATTTCATTAAACACTAAGAATTTTTGCAATAACCCATTCAGTAATTTACCCCAAAATCCGCAATAACCCATTCAATAATATATCTCAAAATCCGCAAAAACCCATTCAATAATATACCTTAAAATCCGCACTAACTCATACAATAATATATCACAAAATCTGCAATAACCATTTCAATAATATACCCCAAAATCAGCAATAACCCATTCAATAATATTTCTCAAAATCCGCAATAACCCATTCAATAATATATCTCAAAAACCCATTCAGTAATATACCTCAAAATCCGCAGTAATACACAACTGAAAAAAATATTGAAGAAAATCAAACCTTATAATTTGCAATGCGCATCAAGTCAACGGACAGCCTTAAATACCACTATATGTTTACCCAAATAATTAGTAAAAAGATCTCGAGTTCTAATAATCTTCTCCCAAACAAAAAAAATTCTTTCTATACTAAAGCCTTTATTACCTCCGCGGGGTGTTTCCAAAAAGGGCCCCCTACAGGGTCCGCATGCCACCCGGCGAGGAACCTGATGAAACGCTGAAGCAAGGCCGAATGTGGAACTGGAAAGCCAGTTCTTAATTACGTCGCGGCTCTGCCAGCCCTAACGTGCATTAGGGTAATTGATCCACAAATGTGCCAGGCAGTCCAGTCAATCGGGTCCGGAAGCAGTGTCCTGCCGGGCCGGATGGAGAAAGGGCGCGCTTTGTCTCGAAAGGGCGGTTGTTAAATGGGGCCGGGCTCCAGAGTTGGTGATTCTGGAGGAAAGAAAACAATGGATGTTGTGGTGGCGACCGTCTTGTTGCGGCAGTTGCTCCAGAGTTAAAAGGTTTTTAAAGTCGCATTAACTCGTGTTGCCTGACGCTTTTATTGGGCGATATTTAAACCTATGAAACCTTGAATTATGGGTGTCAAGGGAACTGGAATTCAAAGCAGATTGTAAAGTTTGGTTGCATGCAAGGACTGTGTGACTTTATAAAGAGATCGTTATTTTTGTAATGAAAAAAATTATTATGTGCTGTTTTAATGAGTATTTTTGTGACATATCATTTGTTGAAGGTGACAAACAATGCACTTGCAGTCGAAAAATGAAAATAAATTACTAGACAGTAGACATATTTAGATTTTCATGATGATTATACTATGTTTGATGCTTGAAATTGAATGAACATGCACAAAATGGATGCATGAAATTGAATGTTTAAACTGAATTTTGAATATTGAAAATCATTATTTATATCTGAATTATAGTTGTCAAAGGAAATGGAAAATGCAAAGCAGATTTAAAAGTCTTGTCGCATGCGAGAACTGTGGGACTTTATAAAGGGAAAGTATTAGTTGTAGTGAAAAATTATTATGGGCTTTTTTAATGAGTATTTTGTGACGTTTCTTTTGTTGAAGGTGACGAACAATATACTTTCATTAGAAAAAAGGAAAATAAATTACTGGAAAAAGATCTCTTTATGATGATTTTCTATGAAAAATATTTGGATAGATGAAATTAAATATTTACATACTCAAAATGGAAGCTTGTTTGAAAGTATAATATCAATCCTAGTATCTTTCTCTTAAAACTGGATGCATGCAATTCTTGAAGGAAGAAGGATAAAGGAGAGAATATACTTGGGATTACTAATATTTGGGATTTAAAACGTCAAACCCTCTTAACAATAATTCGTACCTGGAAGGAACACACTAAACCTTCTCCGTAAAAGTTTCATGAAACATTAAGAATTCTGCAATATACCATTCAATAATATATCCCAAAATTCACAATAACCCATTCAATAATATATCCCAAAATTCGCAATAACCCATTCAATAATATATGTCACAATCCGCAATAACACACAACTGTAGAAAAACATTGAAGAAAATCAAACCTTATTATTTGCAATGCACGTTAAATCAACGGACAGCCTTAAATAGCACTATATGTTTACCAAACTAATACGTAAAATGATCTCGAGTTCTACTAATCTTCCCCCAAACAAAAAAATTCTTTCTCCACTAAGCCTTTATTACCTCCACGGGGTGTTTCCCAAAAGGGCCCCTACAGGTTCCGCGTACCCCCGGCGAGGAACCTGATGAAACGATGAGGCAAGGCCGAATGTGGAACTGGAAAGCCACTTCTTAATTACGTCGTGGCTCTGCCAGCCCTAACGTGCATTAGGGTAATTGATACACGAATGTGTCAGGCAAGTCCGGTCAATCGGGTCCGGAAGCGGTGTCCTGCCGGGCCGGATGGAGAAAAGGGTGCCCTTTGTCTCGAAAAGGGCGGCTGTTAAATGGGGCTTGGCTCCAGAGCTAGTGATTCTGGAGGAAAGGAAACAATGAATGTTGTGGTGACAACCGTCTTGTTGCGGCTGTTGCTGCGCAAGAGTTAAAAGGTTTTTAAAGTCTGATTAACTCGTGTTGCCTGACGCTTTTATTGGGCGATATTTAAGTCTGAATTATGGGTGTCAAAGGGAACTGGAATTCAAAGCAGATTGTAAAGTTTTGTTGCATGCAAGAACGGTATGACTTTATTAAGAGTACGTAATACTTGTAATGAAAAATTATTGTGTCCTTTTTTAATCAGGGTTTTGTGACATATCTTTTGTTGAAGGTGACGAACAGCGCAATTTATAATGATTGGTTATTTGGATGCACGAAATTGAATGTTTACATACACAAAATGGATGCATGAAAAACTTGTGTTGCCTGACGCTTTTATTCGGCAATATTTAAACCTCAATTATGGGTGTCGAAGAGAATGGGAATTCAAAGCAGATTGTAAAGTTTTGCTGCATGCAAGAACTGTATGACTTTATAAAGAGGACGTAATTCTTGAAGTGAAAAAATTATGATGTGATTTTTTTAATCAGCGTTTTGTGAAGTTCATTTTGTTAAAGGTGATGAACAATGCACTTTCAATCGAAAAATTAAAATAACTTACAATAGACATATTCAGATTTTCTATGATGATTGTATATTTGGATGCATGAAATTGAATGTTTGCATCACAAATTAGATGCATGAAATTGAATGTTTACATGCCTAAAATGGATGCATGAAGTTGAATTTTTACATACTCAAAATGGGTGCATGAAATTGAATGTTTAAATTGAATATTTAAACCTGAATTATGGGTGTCAAAGGGAACGGGAAATCAAAGCAGATTTAAAAGTTTGGTTGCATGCAAGTAACGTGGTACTTTATAAAGAAAGACTAAAGAGGAGATTACACTAATAGTGAAAAAATTATGTGATTTTTAATAATTTTTTTGGGGTGTTTCTTTTTTTTGGAAGGTGGCAAACAATGTACTTTCAGTAGAAAAAGGAAAATAAATTAATAGAAACAGATCTCTTAATGCTGATTTTATAAGAAAAATAATTTTATATTTGGATACATGAAATTAAATATTTACATACTCAAAATAGTGTGTTTGAATTGTTTGAAAGTATGAATATCAATGCTTGTATGCTTCTCTTAAAACTGGATGCATGCAATTCTAAATAAAGAAGGAGGACTAGAGATTTACAGCGTCGAACCCTTTTAACAATAATTCGTACTTAGAAGGAACACACTAAACCTTCTCCGTAAAAGTTTCCTTAAACACTAAGAATTCTGCAATAATCATTCAATAATATACCCCAAAATCCACAAAAATCCCACTCACCTCAAAATCCGCAATAACACACAACTGAACAAAACACTGAAGAAAATCCAACCTTATAATTTGCAGTGCACATCAAGTCAACGGACTGCCTTAAATAGCAACTATATGTTTACCATAATAATACGTAAAAAGATCTGGAGTTCTACTAATCTTCCAACAAACAAAAAAAATTCTTCCTATACTAAGCCTTTATTACCTCCACGGGGTGTTTCCAAAGGGGCCCCCTACAGGGCCCGCACACCCCGTCGAGGAACCTGATGAACCGCTGAGACGAGGCCGAATGTGGAACTCGAAAGCCAAGTTCTTAATTACGTCGTGGCTCTGCCAGCCCTAACGTGCATTAGGGTAATTGATACACGAATGTGTCAGGCAGTCCGGTCAATCGAGTCCGGAAGCGGTGTCCTGCCGGGCCGGATGGAGAAAGGGTGCTCTTTGTCTCGAAAGGGCGGTTGTCAAATGGGGCCTGGCTCCAGAGCTAGTGATTCTGGAGGAAAGGAAACAATGAATGTTGTGGTGGCAACCGTCTTGTTGCGGCTGTTGCTGCTCAAGTAGTTAAAAGGTTTTTAAAGTCGGATTAACTCGTGTTGCCTGACGCTTTTATTGGGCGATATTTAAGTCTGAATTATAGGTGTTAAAGGGAATGGGAATTCAAAGCTGATTGTAAAGTTTTGTTGCATGCAAGAACTGTGTGACTTTATAAAGGACATAATACTTTTAATGAAAAAAATTATTATGTGCTTTTTTTAATGAGTGTTTTTGTGACGTTTCTTTTGTTGAAGGTGACGAACAGTGCACTTGCTATTCGAAAAAATGAAAATAAATTGCATGACAGTAGACATATTTAGATTTCCTATGATGATTGGATATTTGGATGCATGAAATTGAATGTTTACATACAAAAAACGGATGCACGAAATTAAATGTTTACATCATATAATGAATGTATGAAATTGAATGTTTACATACCCAAAATGAATATATGAAATGGATAGTTTACATACACGAAATGGACGCATGAAATTGAATGTTTAAATTGGATATTGAATATTTACATTCAATATTTAAACCCTGAATTATGCGTCAAAGGGAATGGGAATTCAAAACAGATTTAAAAAAGTTCTGTTGCATGCAAAACAGTGTGACTTTATAAAGGAATATTAAAGTGGTAGTTATACTTGTAGCGACACAATTATTATGTGCTTTTTTAATGAATGTTTTGGAATGTTTCTTTTGTTGAAGGTGACGAACAGTGCACTTGCTATGCGAAAAATGAATATAAATTTCTAGACAGTAGACATATTTAGATTTCTTTATGATGATTTTATAATTGGATATTTGGATGCATTGAATGTTTACATACACACAATAAATTTGTGTTTGAAAGTATAAATATGAATGTTTGTAGGCTTCTCTTAAAACTGGATGCATACATTTCTAAAGAAATAAAGGCGGTTAAGGAAGGTATATTCTCATATCTTATTTGGCAAGGTTTGGTTTGCCGCTCTACGGTCATTTTGTGCACATTTTAGGCTAATTGAACCGGGATCTACAGTTTATCGTGAATTCCGAACCACTCACAAACATCCATGCCACTGCCAGCATACGAACCTGAAGCCTATGGTATCAAAGGCCAGAGTGCTAGCCAACTGGCCATCATGCCGCTATTTGGCAAGGTGAGGCTATAGGCTCAAATAATATGTCACGATTATTGGCTTTAGTCAACATAGTAGACTCTGGAGCTCTTTGTTAATAAAATTATAGAAATTATGAAATTTGGAGTCAATTTATTGATTTTGACATGTTTTCTGGACTATCAAATCATACAATCCCACATGCATGCTAACTGATTAAAACAATCGCTTTTTGTTCAAAAACATTCAAATAGACAATTTTTTTAAAAATCTCTATTTTGAAAGACATGATGAATTTCAGGTTCGTTAGAATATTATTAGTTTGTATCTTATAATTATACTCCACATTTTTATTGTTTTGCGATAGAAAGAAAGAGAGGGTTTGTGCTTGTCAATCTTGGTTTTGGTTTGCATTAGCCAATTGGCAATCGGGCCGCTGAAAGAAAGAGAAAATAAATAATAAGATTTATTAAAGTATGATATAAAAATGTTGTTTAATATGGAAAATGATATTATATCCTATTATTTATTCATAAATTACCATTTATATTATTGTCTTTCTTTATATTTTTTATTTTTTATATACATAAATAATTGCATTATAAATAATTTTAAATAATTGCATTATAAATAATTTTTAAATAATTGCAATTATGTTTCATACTCAAACTTTATCTTTTCCTCTGCGGTTTTCTTTTTTTTTTTTTTCTTTTAAATAATTAATTAGGCATTGTGACAGCTATGGGAACAAGTATTAATGAAAATATAATAAAATATAGGAAATAAATGAAAATATAAATCTAATATTTTTAAGATAGTCTTGATTTGAATTCGAATAACAAATTGCTGTTTAGTTAAAAAATTCAGAAAAAAAAAAAAAAAAAAAAAAAATCTGAGAAAAAAAATAAAACGATGAAAAAAGGTAAAAATTTCTTACGTTCCTCTGATTGATATACAATTCAATAAATAATTTTCCAAAGATTTTGTCTGCTATATAATTAATAATATTCTTTATTTAGATGAAGCTTTTTAAAAAAGGAATATATACTTATTTTAACTTTATTTAAGTTCAATTGTTTAAAAATTTACTAAATCAATTTTTATCCTTTTAATACAGTTAAAAGCTTATTTAACTACACTAAATTTTTATTGAATTATTTTATTTTGAATAATGAGTTCATGAATTCATTTCTAAAATTTGATTCTACTATTATCATCCAGAAATAGCAACTTCAAAATGCTTCTACTAGCGCCATCTATTGACAGAAATCAAAAAGAAAGGATTGACTTCTGTGGCACGTAATAGTTTTTAAAAATATCTTATTCCTCGAAAACGCATAAAAATATCAATATTGAATTTTAAATTTGGTTTCTATTGAATTCGTATATAAAATCCAATATTTTTCATACCATCTTTATGGGATTCTGAATAAAATCGAATATTTTTTTTTTAAATATGTATATTCATTTTCTTTTTTTTTAAAAACGATAATGTAAAGTTACAGAGAATGAACACGCCACAAAAGTAATCGTATATGGAAAATGTTTTGAATAAATTCTTAATAAAATAATGATAATTATAATTCTTAAAAATAATCATTTTTTTTTTATTTTTGAATTTTGGTGACATTTAAAAAATCGTTTGGTTTTAATTCTTACTTGCTTACTTCATTCTATTCTATTTATTATTTAAAAATGGCTCTTTTAGTAGTCCTGTAATAATCCTTTATTTAAATTATAATATTTATATAAAAAATAATAAATTAAAAAAATCATCTTGCTAAAATAAAATCTTATAAAATGTAGAAGTATTAAGATTTTCTTGTTAGCAATTTAATTACCATTAAAGAAAAATATATCATTTAATTTTTTTTTTATGTGTAATATGTAGTGTCAGAGTATTTACTTTTTAAATAACTTATTCATATTCTAGAAAAATAGATTATTACAAATATTATATTATTTTTCATAAAACATTACTTGATAATTTAAATTATGGCTGATTGCTTATTTACATATACAAAACTAGGAAACTTATTGCAATATCGTAATTTATCCTTCTTATTTTAAAATTTATATATTAGGCGAAAGGAATTAAAATAGTATAAGATATAAATGCTATAGCAATATTTTTGTCACAAAAACAGTTGGAACTGTTTTTTAACAGTTGGAAAGATACTTTACATATTTGATTACACACATGATTCCCATAAAGAAATATTTTTCTCTGCTTTTGCAAAGAAAAGACTAAATCATATCTCTTTTTTTCTTTCAAAATTACTCAATTTTTATTGGGTAATGGTAATTTTAAGATTACCTTTTTAGCAGTTGCCAGTTATTTGTGCTGTTATAATGTTGCAGAAGTGCAAAATGTGGAACTTATCATGTTTAAATGTGCTGACTCATGTCGAAAATTGAATAAAAATTCTTAAATGAAATCTTCGAATTCTATAGAATCTTCGCTTATTGTGTTTATGTCATCAGAAGCAAAATCCTATTCTGTAACTTTTAATAAAATAGCTTACGCGAGCATAAATCTCAAAACACCTGGTCAAGTCAAGTTTAGCTTTTGTTGAATTTGTGAATTGATGTCAGTAGGATTAATGTGTACTTCTATTTTTACTTTCTCTGTACATATATTTTGACATAGTAGTGTTATTACTCAACAGACTGCTCCGTTTAAATTTGATAGTGCTTTTGTAGTATTTCAACAATTCCTTCGTCATAATGTTCTAGAGTTATCAAATTGTGTTATATTAATGTCCCTATTGAATTCGATAATTCTTGTGGGGATTCTGCACTTTAGAGATCGGATTTCACAAAGTCTCTCTCCTTCCCCAAATGAAATAGCCAAAATAACAGTATTTTGTCACCACAGTGGCCATTTTTTATATTTGTTTTGAAGGGAACTTGGCGAAAACAGCAAGGCAAAAAATTGCCAAATTAACAAGTGGAACCCTAAAGTGCAGAACTCTCGTTCGTGTAATATTTTGAAAACAGCGTCTTTTGTTACAACAACGTGGCTTCAAATAAGCATCATGCTATCTAATTCCCTTTCTTATTTATTCTTTTTTATTATTATATTTTATTATTCTATGATTATTTTTTCAATTTGTCAATTTGATTATTGTCTTCAGTGTATATTGTTATATTATATGTAAAAATTTTGTAAAAATATTACTTACTTTTTGTAAACCTCATGTTAAATTCGTAATCGTATTCTCGTTAAATTCGTATACGAGAAGATTGTATGTGATAATAATAAAAATGGGATTCATACAAACTATAAGCAATCACCATACTATGATATACTTAATCCTGAGAATTTCCGACGAACTCATTTAGCATAGACATCTGCTACATTTTGTGAATTCAGTAAATTATCTATCTGAGACTATAATCATTGAAATTTAATTTTACTTTAGAATAAAAAAGAATTTCCTAACCGCAGAAATCGACACCTTTCATTTACTTGAGGAAAAACTAAGAAACTTTCAAAATAATCTTTGCCGGCTTTACATTTTTACATGAAAAATTATTATACCATTTCCTTAACTCTTGACAGTAATAATTACAATGGGTTTCCTTATAATATTAGGTTCATTTGCCTCAATGAACCATAGGCTGGAATTCATACAAACCATAAACAATCACCATACTATGATATAATCCTGAGAATTTTCGACGAACTCAATTAGCATCTGCTTCAGTAAATTATCTACCAACAAGTTCAGACTATAATCATTGAAATTTACTTTTTATTTTTAGAATAAAAAACGAATTTCCTAACCACAGAAATCAAGACACCTTTTCTTACATAAAAGATTACAAAAAAAAACCAAAAAAAAAAAAAAAACCTAAAGAGTCTTTCAAAATAATCTTTGCCGGCTTTACATTTTTAAGTGAAAAATGATCGTATCATTTCCTCAACTCTTGACAATGATAATTACAATGGGTTTCCTTATAATATTAGGTTCATTTGCCTCAATGAACCGTAGTCTGTGGTTTGAATGGAACTTTCGAACTCAACAATCAAAAAAATCTTCGAACAGAAAAAAAAAGAGCGGGGAAAGTTCAAAGAAAACTTACGCTAGAATAATGTCGAAATTAGCTTTTATGGAGGAGGTTTTAAAACAATAATGACGGAGAAGGGAAAAAGCAAGAAAAAAATAGTAACATCAATGATAATTAGCCAACCTAGTCCAAAATTTGACATTGATGGATTAAGGAGATCTATTGAACAAGAAATAACCTAAATCTAAGAGTTGGGAAGCAGTTCTAAACAGAAAAAAAAAAAAAAAAATACTGTAAAATACTGTAAAAAAAAAAAGTGATGTAAGTCCAAAAGGAAACTACAATGAACGCCGTTGTGGGGTACATTTTTTCTTTCTTTCTTTTTAATTCAGAAAAGACATTAAAGCGGATAGATCACAGCTTAGCGAGTGCTGTAATGTTCATTAATTCTTTCGCTTTTTTCTTTTTTTTTTAAATCTTTCAGAGAAAAGTATAGTAAACAGAACTTCAAGAAAGATTAATTTCTTCCTGTTTTTCTTTAATTAGTTTTATTGGCCCTAATGTACCGTCTGGAGTTTTGTGGGGGTGAATGGTCTCAGAAAAAACTAACTTAGTGTACTGGAAATGGATTAACAATTCAAATGCACCATTGTACAAAGATTTTTTTTAATGCAATTGTCTTATTTGAAAACGAAATTTATTGTTTTCTAGGAAAATACATATTTTTTTTGGAAGTTATAAATAATAATTGAAGTCAATTGGTCAAAATTGAATATTTTCCATCTTTATAAACAATAAATAATACATGTTTTTAAACATATCATCATGAAATATTAATGTGTTTCTGTATACAAGGTGATTATAATTAAAGTCCCACTTTTAAAAGGCTGTAAAAAAAAAAATCATTAATCACAATGAGTTCAAATTTGAAATGAAGATACTTGAAGAAGGGGATTATTGAAGATTTCCAAAAAAATCACCGATATGGGAGATTTTGGCGCTACTATTACGTACACAATTTGGGGTTTGCACAATCTGGGTAAATATATACATTTTCCAAGTACTTATGTGACAGCAAATCCTATTACCTGCATTACTGGCGAAAAATATAAGCAAATACTGTAAACCTTTAGTCATTCCTGAATTGCAAAAAAAAGGCAAGACAATTTTTAAGCAATATGGAGCACGGCCTTCGTACAATACAGAACTTTTTACGGCTGTATTGCGATAATGAGAAAAATTATCAGCCAAAGGAATGGCCAGCCAGTGCCCAAGACATCACCCCATGGAATTTTTGGATGTGGGTGTACCTTAAATCTGTTATGAATGCTGCATAGGCATATGCTCCTTGAAAGAGAGCATAAGACGAGCTAGGTCCAAGGTAAAAGAAACATCCAAGATAGTGATTGTCATACATCGGATGAAATATCTTGTATACAGGAAAGGTCAGTACATTGAAAATATTGCACCAGGTTCAGGGACTAATTATTTGAACAAGAAATTTCACATAATTCATTTTTTGTGCATTCATTATAATTATTGTCTTCTTTCGTTTCCAACAGCTCTAAAATCACGCATGAATTTGAAAATTTGATAAATCTATCTAGATTGCTGAAATTTCATAGTAGTTAAGTGACAACAGGGCCAAAATCTCCCTCTATCTGCGACATTTGCTTTTTTTTTTTTTTTTGCGGAAATCATCTCCCTATGTCTTCAACAGTTTGTATAGGAAATGTGGTTTCATTCTGTTCATTAGTGTTAGCTACATATGCCTCCAAACAAAGAAAATAATTTTATGGCAACCCTGTATTTTAAATTTAAGAAAATTTCTAAAGACAAATAAAAATTCAACCAGATGGCGCCAACCACAAAATAAGGTTTTTGTTTAGTTAAAAAGTAAATAGTTGAGATTTTTGGACGAATAGTCGAGATAAATAGTTGAGATTTTGGGACGAATAGTCGTGATAAATAGTCGAGATTCATCGAGATTTTTGACATACACTCTAATGAATTCAGCTTAAAAATCAAAACGCTATGAGTTATAATTTTTAATTTATCTTGCAACACACATACATACATTTTTATTTAGATAGTTTTACTGGTTTATTAAACGCTGCTTTTACCAGCATAAATTAGCCTTAAGCCGCATTCAGACCAAGGCATTGAGTGGTCAGACGTGAAGCATAGACGATTCACTAGTCTCAGAACGTGACGTCTAAGGCTTGTGAATAGTCGACGGTTCATCTCGCCTCTTAACTTCTTGTTGTGAATGCGGTTCTAGAGTTCATTAGCACATATTACAAGTAATCAATCAAATCAAATTCATTCCATAAAAAATGCAAACAAGAAATAATAAGGAAAAAAAAATCAAAATGCAATTTGCAAAATGCGATGTTTTAAAGTCTCATTTGTAGAAAATTTTAAACATATATTGTTACATATCTTATACTTTAGATAAACAAAAATGGTACGAAAATTTTAAATTCATTGGATGAAATGTTTATCTTTAAATTTATAAAATATTTTCATAGAGTAAAACAAAATAAAAAGTTATGATAGATGCAATCCAATAAGTCCAATTTTCATCATTTTTATAAAGTCAGACAGTTGGAAGTTGATTTTAATTTATTTTGCTGAATTTGTGAATTATAGATTATTTTTCTCGTTTAACAAATAATTTAGTTTCTTTTATCATAAAGGGAAATTTTTCATATTATGATTTCAATTTTCCTGCTAATTTAATCCTACATTTTTCAATTCAATTTATTTGTAAACTTTTCAAGATATTCCACTATATTATTTTAAGTAAATTGGGGAATAAAATTAATAGTTTGTATAAACAATAAAGTAATAAAAGTAATAGTATAATATAAACAATAAATTATTTTTAATCTTAAGATTTAGTTCTTTAACGATGAAAGAATCTGAATATAATTATATTCCAAGCATTTAAAAATTCGTAATTTTTAAATTAAATTTTTAATTTATTAAACAAACTTAGTTTTTTACAATAATAAATTTATAATAACAAAGTAATTATTATTTACTTTTCTTACATTTTTTTAAATTAAAAATATTACTAAATTTCAAAAGTTGTAATAAAATTCAAATTTAACTTTAAATATTAAAGATATTCGTAGCTTAATAAATTTAAATAATGTTTTTTTTTCTTTTTCTCCAATTAAAGCGTATTTTTAATTTCAATATAATAAATATTTACTAAATTAATTTACATAAAATAATGGTTTTCTCGCATTTTTAAATTAAATAATTATTTTTAGTTGTGCAGTTATTGAAGAAAAATTGCTTAATTTTAAATAATAATCTTGTAGTTAGGAGGAATTATTTATCAAAAGTAAAACTCATTGTTGCAATAATTTTTCTAAAGCAATTTAATTATTGCAAAAAAAAAAAAAAAGTTTTAAAATTATTTTTAAATTTCTACAAAAATATTATACTCGATAATACTTATTAATTAATTTTTTTAATAATTGTATCTTATGGAATAAAACAAACTGAGAAGGAAAAATTAACTTCTTTAAAGGAAGTTAATTTATTTTTAACACCTAATAGTAAAATTTTATAGATTATTTTAAATAAAGTTATCTAGAACATGTGTAAATAAAATGCTGCTACAGAAATGTATTATTTTTATGTGAATAATTGTTCAATTTCAACTTACTCATTATTTTTGTTATTATAATTATATATTAATAAACAATTATTATTTAAGTTATTTATTGCAAAGTGATATCCAAAATTTTTTTATAAATAATGCCTTTTGTATAATAATCGCAATCCTTTCTTCCGCTTTAGGTCTACTACTTCGACGTCTGTCCTTTTCAACACCAGTGTCTCCAAATTTCTTAACTCAGTATGTTTATTTATTTATTATCGTTGGGAATTTCTTATCAAACTCAACACACATAGCAACTTAAGTTTTTAAATAATGCTAGGCGATGAAATCCTATTCTCTAACGACATTCAGGATAAAAAAAGCATCTTATATATATGCATATTCTAACGCCTCGGCCTATACTAAACCTATAACGGCTTCAAGAAAAGGGCCAGTTTCAGGTTCATGGAAATACTTGAATTTTTATTTACAGGCATTACATGTATATACAGAACTCTGGGTTATTACAAGATATTATTTACAAAAAAAAAAAAAAATGAGAATTAAAGACATCAATTGATTCACAAGTGTAGTTCACTCCAAGGACGGAAATTTGCATACCTCAATTCTCACACGGCGTGATACATGAAATCACATGGGGCTCACTTTATAAACAGGCGGAATCTCTGGCCTGTTCAGTCACTTCAGATAAAAAAGAGGAAAACAACTTTCCTTGTTGACTAATCGCAGAACTCTCTCTTTTTCTCATTTTCCAAAAGCCTCCCTTTAAGAAAATCCGTCAAGACAGGACAGGGGGAGTAAGCATTCCTCACTTCTCACAGAAGTGGACCCATGGTCTATCACCGATCATGATGAAGCAAATCACCACGTAGTCTATATCCCGTCTGTAATTGTTTCGACCTGTGAAGAACGAACAAACAATAACCAATTTCATAATATATCATTATCCATGACACTGAAAATCTGCACATGGTCTGCGGCATATACACTCAAGAGCCAAAACATTATGACCACCTGTCAATAACGAGTTGGCCCCCTTTGGCACGCAACGCAGCTTCAACCCGCCTTGGCATGGATTAATACCAGTTAAATACCATTTCCACTTGATCACGTGCCTTCCACGTCATCCAGGCGAGTTCATTGCAAAAATGTAGGGGGTGGTCAAAATGTTTTGGCTCTTGTGTATATATATATATATATAGGGCTACATCCCCATGTTGGGAATGTAGCCCAATCTGTAAGAGATTAATTGTATGGTTTGTTCACATGTTATACAAGTATATACTTTCATTTGTTACAATGTTACTCGTATAAGTAAATTTATGTGTATATCGACTTTTGAATCATACAATATGTCATACAGTACGACTTTTACTGATGTACAGTACACATGATCATATGATATGTAAAACGATTTTTGTATATAAAAAAAACAACCAAAAATATAAATATAAAATGTACGTCTTTATTTCTTTGCATTAAATTGTCAACATTTTTGGTTTCTAAGATATATTCTCTTCCTTACTCATGTAATCTATACCCATTTCTCCATACTACTGCAAATGAAACTTTCTTTATTAAAACCAACAAACTTGGATTTATAAGTTTCGATAATTGTTCTTAGATGAAGAATCCTCCAGCTCCTACATCTTTTTAATTTCGGCTTTAGCTTCGAACACTTTCTAATTCACACCTTTCTCGGTATGCACTTTCATTTCTAGCAATGATATAAGTAAATTCATGGGTATATAGACTTTTGTATTATACAGTATGTAAAACGACTTTTACGGATACGCAGTATGTGTCAGTACATATATATATATATATATATATATATATATATATATATATATATATATATATATATATCATATGTTATGATACATATGTCATCAGGTACATATGATCATATGGTATGAAAAATGAATTTTGTATGATAAAAGAAATCAAATAATGTAAATATAAAAGTACATTCATTACACAAAATAAAAAGTATATGCATTGAGATGTCAGCCTTTTCCTTTCTAACATATAATCTCTTCCTTACTCAAATAATCGATCGTTAAACATACTCATTTCTCCATACTGCGGCAAACGAAACCTTCTTCTTTATTAAACCTCGCAAAAAACTTTGATCTATAAGTTTCGATAATTGTTCTTAGATGAAGAACCCTCTCGCTCCTACATCTTTTTAATTTCGGCTTTAGCTTCGACGACCCTTCTAATTCACACCTTCCTCTGCGAAACTCTTTCCCCTAATTTTCACCTTTGCTAAATGAAAATCATCGCCATTAACACACGGAAATAAAGATATCTCCCAGCTGGTGCCACGCCGGGAAATTCTTTCTGTTTCTATATCCTACCTCTGCATCCATTTTGTTGAAGAGTTTGTCTAAAGATCCTAACGTCTTTTATGCAAATGAGAGTTCACTTATAACATTTAAGTGAAAGCCTTCCGACCGTATAAATAACTCCCTCTCTCTCTAACAACAGAAACGCATTCCCTTCGAATTACGGCTGCCACATAACCATTACGCAATGACCCCCTCCCCCACCCCTTTTGGTCTCTTTAAAAGCCAAAGGGGTGGGTGGAAATAAAAAAATTCCACCCTTTCGAAATAATTGTTCATTCGCAACTCTTGGGAAGCATTATTTATTCCGGATTCCTCCAATTCCAGCAAATGCAAATGCAAATCTGAGAGAACGATTTAATAAGGGGCTGATTAATACAGTAGACACGGCACTAGGAACAAGGTGACTAAAATTGTCCCCAGACGGCGCTGCTGCTGCGATGGCGTCCGCTTTTATTAGGTTCCCTTTATCCCCTATGGCTCTCCTAACGATAGTATTAGAACCAAGGCTCCAGCTATAAAACTTAATGATGACAATATGTCTTTCTGTATACTTCTCTAGATTGTGGAATAGCTTTAAAGGGTCTTTTGGAGTAAATCTGATGAGACCAGCCAACTAAACCGAGATAGTTTGGAGATAGAACCTACAATATCTTTTTCTTAAGTTGTAAGTATATTACTAAAAAGAAAGGACATTAAATGATCTTATATATTACTTGTTTTTCTTTTAATTTTATGTTGCAGAAAAACAAAGACATATATGATTTTTTTTTTTTTGGGGGGCATGGTAAGAAACTAATGTTATTGTAAATAAAGTTAGAAATGGAAATAATATCACAATAGCCACGTGCTGTATTGTATATAACAACAACAAACTTTCTATGTAACAGTACTTAAAACAATATTTAGTATTGAAATATGGAATGACAACTTTTTAGTATCCACTTACTAAAGATTATTTTTATTGAAACACAAAAGTTGTAGTTTTTTTCTTGCTAAAAGGTTCTGAACATATATTTTTTTATAAAGAGAAAATTAAAATTTTATAAAAATTCCTTCCGTACTGTACATTCGGATTTTAATTTTTTTTTTAAAGATTTTCCTTGTAATTCCCAAAATCTTATATATTTGTGAATGCCAATAATTTTCCTTATTTTCACATTATCTAGAAGATTTATAACTCTAGAAATTTAATGACTGAAATTTGCAATTTCTTTTTTTCTACCGTCTTATGTAAATGGTTATACTTTACTCAATATAATTATTTTCATACATGTTTCCCATTCCTAGAATGTTTTTGTATATTATTTCACGAAATTAATTCTATTCTTTAACCTTTTTAAAATCATGTAACATTTTATGCCTTTATCTAAAATATTGATCATGCCCTTTTGATGCCCTTTTTTTTTCACATCAAACTGTCGTGTTATCCGCTATAAGAACTCTAGCAGCCCAATGAAATTTAGCCCTGATAAATTTATCAGAATTAAAAGTCATAAACTCAAGTGCAGTGCATGTTGTCAAATGTAAAAAGTCAGACATCATTAGATCATAGAGGACAGACATCATTAGTAGCTACACCAATGCTGTGCAAATGTTTATTAAAAAAATCATATCCTGTCGAGAGTCGGAAATTTGCTGTAAAAACTGCACAGGGTAAGTTACATTGGGATGGATGATGAAACAAATATATTCCACGTTTTATCAGTTGAAAGGAGTTTGTAAGTTTGTTTTAAGGATCTGTCTATGTTCTTCTTTACTTCAGAAATAATTTGATGAAAGAGTAAAGGAAATTTGGGTTGTGGTAACTTACAGCCATATTTGGCCAAGTGGTCGGCCTTTTCATTTCCAGGCACCCGCAATGGCTGGGAATCCACTGAAAAATTTCTACCCTTTTGATCCTGATAACATTAAATATCACTCTATATTTTCATAAATAACAAATCAATATATTTTATGAAACTCAAATCACTATACTTTATTATTCTTAAAATGGACTAGGATCATGCTTCACAATATGATTCTAGTTTCATCTTAAAGAAACAATATGGATAACAAAAAAATTTCCAATAATTCAATCTAATATGCTAGACGTAATTACTGTTCCTTCCATTAACACTCCGCTTTACCAATTCAAAGAGCTTTCTTTGTTCTCAGAGGACATATCACCAATCTCATCAACATTGGTATACCTCTTATTTTATCTAAAAGGCTATATCTCTTGTATGAATATGAATTTGAACTGAATCTTAAATTTAAAAATTAATGAATCTTAATGAATGAGTGAATGAAAGTATAAATCTTAATCTTAATCTAAATAAATCTTAAATTTAAAATCAACTAGGATTATACCGCACAATATGATTTTAGTTTCATCTTAAAGAAACAGTATGGATAACACAAAAAATTTCCAATAATTCAGTCTAATATGCTGGACGTAATTACTGTTCCTTCATTAACACTCCAGCTTTACCGATTTGAAAAACTTTCTTTGTTCTCAGAGGACATATCACCGCTCTCATCAACATTGGTATAACTTCTAGTATTATATCTTTCGTTCGAATCTTAAATTTAAAATTAACTCATATCTCATAATATGATTCTAGTTTCTTCTTAAAGAAACAATATGGATCACACAAAAATATTTTCCAATAATTCAATCTAATATGCTAGACGTAATTACTGTTCCTTCCATTAGCACTCCGCGTTACCAATTCAAAGAGCTTTCTTTGTTCTCAAAGGACATATCACCGCTCTCATCAACATTGGTATAACCTCTTTTTTATCTAGAAGACTATATCTCTTGTAAAGTTAATTAAGCAGGCCATCCACTTAAACAACATCGATCTTGAAAGTCAACAACTCTCCGGTTTTCCAGCAGTCCAACTCTTTGCGAAAGTGTTTGCGATTGTCAACCTTTCCAGGAATAAATGACCGGGCACCCGTTTTAAAGTCATTCATCAACAGATGGAGTCGTTCATCAACGACCTCCCCTGGCTTCTTTCTCAGTGACAATCGATCGCCAACTGACTCTTTGTTCTCCGCCACCTGGACTTTCCTTGGCGGGGAGATTAATGAGTTCTATTAGCCTGCCCTCGTTGTCAATAAACTTTCAGTTCAGCATACAAGTTGCCTGGAAGAGAACTTGTTTGCAAACTAATCACGTCTGATTACCATTCCGGTAGACAGTTTTATGGTCTGCCGATGTCCCGTGTGTTTTGTTCAGTTCTGTGGTAATATTTGGTTAAATGCATCAAGTCAATGAATATAGTTACTGTTAATTAATACATTTAATCATCCAATTTCCTTGTGAATATAATCTGTTTCTATTTTGTTGAATATAGCGTATTTTGTTGGAAAAAGAACAGCTTGTAGAAACTAAATAATTTTCGATACAGTACATTGTTATTTTTTTCTCATTATATTTTTATTGTTAATTAATACATTTAATTATCCAACTTCCTTGTAAATATAATCTACTTTTTTCTATTTTATTTAGTCTAGTATATTTTGTTGAATATAGTGTATTTTGTTGGAAAAAGAACAGTTTGTACAAACTAAATAATTTTCAATATAGTGTACTGTTTTTTTTTCTTCATTACATTCCTTACTCTTTGAAAACAGTATTCATTTCATTCATTATTTAATAGACATTTTCTTCAATTCATTTAATTTTTCTAACGAAACACAACTTTTGTGGATTTTTCTTACCATATCATATATTGAATTGTTTCTAGTTTCATAAATGGATTCTTAATTACATCTTTTTTTGTAATTATATTTTAATTATCTCATTAATCCTTTGTAAATTGTTTTTCTGCGTCTAAATCTAATTATAAATTGAATAATTTATTAAATCTAGTCAAACCAACAAATTAATTACTTCAGTCATTAATAGTAGTTAAATTTTCTAAATGTTTCTCTTAAAGATTTTAAGAGATTAAATTAATTATATTTTTCTGCTTCAGAGAATTAAAAGCATAGAAGGACAGAAATTTTCAAATACTCAAGAATAATGAACATTTGTAAATCTTCATTAAAAAATTTTCGTCACTTCCAGTAATCTTATATAATCTTACCAATCGAAAATTCCTATCTAAATGGGGCTACATAAACTTTTTTAAATGGCTTTAAGTTTTGTTGTTTTACTTTCATCATATTTACAATAATAAATAAAGGCCTAATAATTGAACAAATAGATAATTAATTAAATAGTTTTTAAAATTAATTAATTATAATAAACTTAATTGAATATAAACCAAAGACATTCATTTATATAAATAAACATCATCGCTTAATATTGAATGGGTTTTTTTTTTTTTTTTGCAACAGAATTATTGATAAGGGCAGAATTATTGATTATCAACAGAATCTTTGATAAATGCCTAAAATTAAGATATTATTACTTGATCTTTATAATTTTTGTAACTCTTCAATGATCAGATAAATTAACAGACACTAAGATTTATTCATTTATGTGATTAATCATCATTGTTTAATATTGACTGTTTATTTTTCCAACAGTATTATTAATAGTCAACAGAATAATAGGCAATTGCCTAAAATTAAGACTTTAACTGATCTTTATAAATTTTTTATTCCTTCAATGAATAGTTAAATTAGCAGATGGTGTAATTTATTCATTTATATAATTAAACATAATTGCTTAATATTGTTTGTATATTTTTGAAACAGAATTATTGATAAATGGTACAGAATTATTGATAATCAACATAATCATTGATAAATGCCTAAATTTAAAATTTTAATTTATCTTATATTTTTTGATTATTTAAATCATTAAATAAATTAATAGACGGTGTAATTTATTTATTTATATAATTGATCATCATTACTTAATACTGATTGTTTATTTCTGCAACAGAATTATTGATAAATGCCACTATATTATTGATAAATGTCTAAAATTAAGACAATTTTATGATCTTTATAATATTTTTATCCTTTCAATCCTCAGATAAATTAGCAGCTGATGTAATTAATTGTTATTTATTTATTTTTGAAAGGATAAAATCGTTTTTCAATAAATTTTAATAAATTTTCATTGCACGATGGTTTTTTAAAAATTACATCAATATCAATATGAGAAAGAAATATTTAGTTATTCCAAAAAGCAGAATAACTAGTTATGTATGAAATTATTATTCAAAGATCTGAAATATATATATATATATATATATATATATATTATATAAACAAGGTGTATTGGACATATTGTATACAGAGATTTATTGAAGCAACCATCAATTCAGTGATTTTTAAAAACTTTTATTTATCAGATGCACTTAATACTGCTAAGAATTTCTGCTACAATTTCAGTCTAATTCATCATTAAAGAGCATCAGCCTGCAATTTTGATAAGCAGGTGCAAACGAACCATCCAACTTTGATTGAAAATCATGATAATACTGGTAAAAGGATTTAACACCATTATTACCTTAAATCTAAACTGCTGTTTAGCGTTCTCGCACGCTAGTAATGAGTGATTGAAGATACGTTGCACATTAGGCGAGGCATACCTTCTCTTATCTGATCAGAGGTTTCTGCAGTGTTGTTTTAAAATAGGGACGGTACTTGCTGAAGATTTTGATACATTCCTGCTGCGAAAAGTTTATATGGGAACATTTCAGGGCTAAAAAGGAAATGGTATGTTTTGGTAATTTGTATACAATATGTTTCTAACTTAGTGGGCTTTCTAATATAAGTATAGTATTTAGTTATATGTTTTATCCTTTTACAATTTATTTTTTTCACTGGAAACTGTACTAAATCTCCAGTTTGGACAATCCGAACCAAATAAATGGTTTCAAAAACCATGTATTTACATTTAAATAATAAAACTTATAAACCATTGCAATTATTTCAAAAGAATGTAAAGGTTGCCCATAACATTACATTATTAGGAGGCAATACATGTACGTGTGTATAATCGGAATTGATTGCAAGTACGGGGTTACAAAGATTCAACATACGAAGATAGGAAATATTTAGTTATTTATTAAATTTTTCTAGCTTAATTTTAAAACCCACAAAGTTATGCATGCTTGATAATTTAAAAAAAAAAATCCCTTTGCAATGTCTTCATTAGTTATAATAAACAAAAAGGCTGTAAGCCGTATTGTGATGCTAAATAGGATCCACCAATTTTTTACTCATTGTAGATTCCGGGTTGTTAGTTGAATAATCAATAGACAAACTGTTTGTTTATTTCTTTGGAAATTTTTGTATTTCATTATAAACTGACCTGTAAACGTTAAAAACGGACTAATTTTTTTTTGTGCCCATCTTAAGAATAAACTAAAATTAGAACATTAAATTTGGATTTATTGCCTTTTATACCTATATATATATATATATAGGTGTGTGTGTGTTTAAGTTAATGTTTGTATGTTCAATATTTTAATGCAACTTAAAAACTGCAATACTTAGCCGTAATTTTTTCTTTCTATTATTAATCTCTAACTCTGTAAATTCCAAAGAAGCATACATCAAATCCATTTTGCACTACATTGATTTCTCCTATTACATTATATTATCTTATCGCCGGATGAACTACTAGTATCTCTCTCTCTCTCTCTCTCTATATATATATATATATGTGTGTGTGTATGTACAGTATTTAAATTTCAATAAAAACATAAGATAAATATTCCATATTAAGCTAAAAATTACGAACGAATTCTATCATTATTTTTCTACTTAAACAATAAATGTTATCTGCCCTTCGCATCTGTCTGTTGCTGCCTCGTGGCATCTGGAGCCATCTGTTGGCTTGATTTAAAAATTTCGTTTAATTTAAATTGATTTTTTTAAACATAATGTGCAGGTAATTGTTTAAACTAAAGCTATTTGTTACAAATATTAAATTTTTGAATATGTGATTGTCTTCTTTTTTTTTAATATATTTTTTTGTTTCCTTTAAATATAAAAAATATAAAAAGTAAAAATAATAAGCCTATTATATAAGATTATTTATTTTTACCTTATAAATTTTTCATTTATAAATTGTTATTCACAACTTTTTCTTTACAATTCGCCAACCACAATCACTATCGTTGTTTTGCATCTGTGATTGAGATTTCTACTGATTCGTTTTCTTTTTTTCATCTTTTTCCCCCTAGAAAAATTTACCAAAAAATACCAGTAGAGATTGTCGAAATCTCGAAAAGAATTCTCTTGATTTATTTTTATTAATGTTTGTTAAAAATAGAAATTAATACGAAATGCAAAAAAAAAAAGTTAGTTATAAATTTAAGATGATAGATGTATTCCTAATTATTTTATAAAAGCGATAAATTTCAATAAAAAAGAATACATAATTATTTCGAAAATATTGGCAGATTAACATTTATATTCCCAATTCTATAATAAATTTAAAATTCCTTTTGAAACTTTTGTTCCTTTTCAAAAGTGATGAAATATGAACTGTATTTTTGAAAGTTGCAAAATGATTTTTGTTAATATATAATTCAGTACATTTCTTATTTGTTAAGTAATGGATACATAGGAGAGATTAGTATTACATTATTGTTATATCATTTGTAAATAATATCTGTTTCAGTGTTATATATATATATCGAGTTTTATAATCATATACTCAAATTACTACTCAATTACTACGAAAAGATGAAAAAAATATTTAAAAAATAATTAAAGCTTACATTAATAAGAATGTTTTTATATTCAGCGCATTTCACTAAACAATTCCATATACTTAACTTTCGAAATGAGAACTAAAATATGTAATTTAAATGACCAAGGCTTATCAATTTAAAGAAAAATGTATTTTTAATTTATGATTATTTCAAATAATATTTTAAGAAATTTAATAAATACATCAATTTAAATATGCATTGCTATTTTCATACAAGTTTTTGTATTTAATTATTTAGTTAAAAAAAAAGATAGTATTCATCATTTATAGAGACGCAAACATTTGAAATCATTTAAGTTAAATAGAAACTTTATTAAAGAAAATATAAAAATAGCCGAGAAAACATCATAGTCGATTTGAAGTAAACGATTAGAATGAAAATTCTCAGTAAGTCAAGCACTACTCGTATAAAAATAAATAAATAAATATTGTGTGTCATTCCTTGCATTCCAGTAAAACTACTTTTTACATCCAAATAATTTCACGACTGTAGTTAGCATAATTGAGCTGTAGAGAAGAACATTTTAGAAGTTGGAAAAACGCGAAGCGAGATTTCAGTTCCCATAACTACTTCCGCTGTGTTCTTTTATTTTACAGTTTGAAGCCCTACATAATGAGTACACAAGGAAGTTGTTACTAGCAGGCTCAGGTTTGCCCAATTAATCATTCCTAACGACTCATTCTTAACAGTATGAGAATAGGGTACAACACGAACATCTAGAGTGATTAATCCTCCTATTTTCCCAGCGATTGTTCATCTAAATTGGAGCTCATTAATAAAAGAAAAATACTACACGAAAAAAAAACATTTTAGTGTCGTTTGCTTAAACTAATTTTTTTTCTGAGTTATTGAATTCTTTTTAAAAGATTTTACTTATAAAAATCAGTGGAAGATCAGGATGTTTTTCTGGAATTGATTCAGCACTCTATTAAAAGAGGGTGATTTTAAGTAAAAGCAGTTATTTAAATATACTTATTTATTCTGTATCTAAAATTATGAATTTATTGGCGTTGATTCAAAATATGCTAACACAAGTTGTGCAAAAAAAAAAAAAAAAACAGGCAAGTAGTTTTCATCTTCGGTGCCACAGGTTTCAAATTCGAGTTCCGGTGGTGCCATGGATGTTTGTAGGGGTTCGAATTCATTTTAAACAGTAAGTCCCGGTCTAATATGACTACTACTACATCTCACCACACCACTGTGCCTAGAGATGAGTTGCCTCTTTACAGTTTGGGAATGATGTGGGTGAGAAGTCTTGATTGGTTCTCTGACGCTCTACGGTCATATGAGACCGGGACCTATGGCTTAAAGTGGATTCCGAACCACTATAAACATCCATGACACCGTCGGGATTCGAACCCGAAACCTGTCTTACCGAGCGCCAGGGCGTTAGCCATTCAGTCATCAGGTCATGGTCTAATATGACTGTAGAGTGTTGAGCGTAGGCCTGATAACCCTACCCTGTCAAAATAAACCATCTCCTGTCTCTAAATCTGCCAGTAGGCGGACGGCATTGGTCCACCATGGGCTGTAGTGCCAGAGAGAGTTAGAGTTAGTTTCCGTCTTATGTCTTCATTGTGTTAAAGTTTATTCGCAATAGCGAAATGTTATATAAAAAATTTATTTTTGCTTAGAAAAATTAGTCAAAAATATTCGTTTAAATTGCAAGAAAATTCAATTTAGGAATTAATTACTTAGATTATTATCCTCTACATTTGATTAAACACATTTAATTTTCATAATTAATTTGATTCCAGTAAAAAAAAAAAAATCAACAGACTGCCAAACATTTTTTTCCTCAAAAACTCTCGTATTTTATTTAAAACTGACAACTATTTGCGATATCGAAATAGTTATATTGAAAATTCATTAATTTTTTTTAAAGTTAGTGAGAAACCTTTTAAATTGCAAGAAAATTCAATTTTATGATTCAATACTCAAATTATTTTACTCTTGAAGTCACGCATCTATTCAATAAAACATTTTCATTCTTCATAAATAATTTGATCCCAGCAAAAATCAAAAATCCGCAGACTGCCAGACATTTTTTTTATTTTTCAAAAACTCTCCTGTTTTTATTTGAAACTGATATCTACTTGCGATATCGAAACGATAATATTGAAAGTTTTCTAATTTTTTTTAATCAAACGAGAATTTTTGTGATCAAATAGCTATTACCTGAGACATACAAAAAGGATAATTTACTGGAAATTTTTGAAACTATATATTTCACTTTGTAACTTCTTTAAGAATGTTAATTTTATATTTCTTAAAATTTGGTTAAAAAATATGAATCTAATAAAAAAGAATTTTAAAAGTTAATAGATCACAAAAAAAAAGAATGAATTGAGTGAAAAAACTTCCAAAAAAGAAACAATTATAAAAGTACAAATGAAAAACATAAATTATGATAAAAAAACCAAGGGTTTTAAATGAAAAATATGATTATATAATACATTATCGCTTTTTCAAAATTAAAAAGCAAAAATTAAAGAACAGTTTGATGTTAACACAAAAAAAAATCTTAATTTTAATTTAAAAAATCTTTGCAATTATGTACTTAAATTTATACGTAAGAAGAAATAACTTATCGCATTTACTTATTTTAATTATTTTAAGTAAAGCAAGCTTTAAAAGAATATAAAAACAGAAATCACACAACTACAGAATTTAGCAAGTTTCCGTTTACAACAAAAACATTAGAAGCGGACCCTATCTAGCTGTAGGATACATCACATCCTACATCTAGATGGCTCTCATTGTCCATGTTTCCAACAGATAGAATAAGCTCACATTAACGCTATAAATGTAACATGACAGAGAGTTTCATTGTTATAATTCAGATAGCTGGACTGATTATATGACACACTTCCATTTTATCATTGAAAAATTTCACCGCATTAGATAGAAGAATATGAAGGGCTATCTGATGTTCTTTGATCGACAAAGCTTGTACAATCTTTAACATTGGGCACTTACCTGATTGCCCCTTCAACTTGAGAGCTTCATTCTGAATGAAATCAATATAAATATCTAAATTTAAATGCATTTCAGGAATCTCCTCGTAATGACAGTTAGACATTACTAGAACCTAGGAGTTAACTGTATTTTTAAAATGAATTTGGACAAAGTGAAGTCTTACTACCTAATAGTACGTAATTTAGTTTTTTTACTTTAAAATTAATTTACGGAAAATGTATGATTGATAAATATTTCGATATAGTATTTAATCTTCAACCGAATCCACTTTAAGCCGTAGGTGTCGGTTTAATATGACTGCAGAACGTTGGGCTGACAACCCTACTCTGTAAAATGATATCATCTCCTGTCACGAAATCTGCCAGTAGACAGTATTTATTTTTTATGCCTTAGCTTACCATAGGACTATTGTGCCATTGAAGTAGAAGAAGAAGAATCTTTCAACTTAACATATCAATAGTGGCTGTATTGAAAGTGACAGCTATCTTCTTTTATGTAAACTGTGGTCACTTTATTACCGCTTATGGTGAGAATTTTGGCATCATACAACATACGGCAGTAGAAAAATACTGCCTTCAAGTTAGTTTCTTTCATATTAGGTCTGGTTGCGCAATTGTTTTGCTTAGTTTCAAACAAAAAATAGCTTTTTGCTGTTTCGAGCAAAATACAGAAGGTGTTTGCACACATATATTCTTGTAACGATTTTGAAAAAATATATTTATAAGATAATTTTATCTTCTATTATGTGAAATCTGATAACCCTTTTTGTTGAACAATTATATTACTCATGATTTCCAAGATAAAAGAGTTTTTCTAAAATATCACAATTTATTTCGTTCCATTCCTCTACTTTAATCTCCTAGAGTCCATCCAATGTTCCAATGCTTTTTAGAGGTATGGCAGATAATCTTATTCTAATGGAACTTAACACGGTGAAGATTGTTTGGGGTTTAAAACATAATTTAATTCTAGAACATTAGAACAGTTATTACATTAATTCTAGAACATTAGAACAGTTATTACATTAATTCTAGAATATTTCAACAGGCTGTTCTTAATTCTAGAACATTAGAACAACTGTTATATTAATTTTAGAACATTAGAATTCTAGAACAAGTTGTTGAATATTTATTTTGTGTTATATTACAGAGCAGTTTTTTATAATTTTAATGGTGAATCAAATAAATTTTCATTTCTTTATAATATTGTGTTCTTAAGATTACTACTTATTTTCTTTTTTTTCTATTATAATAAAATTTGGTGTATGTAGTAAAAAAAGTAAAATTTTTATTTATTATGTAATAAATTAAAAACAATTTTATCTTGAACTTTATTCAGAAAACAAATCCAAACAAGAATTTAGTACTTTATTTCTAAGACAATAAAAAAATTAATAATTTTCAATATTGAAAGATTTAAAACAAATTAAAAATTCAACCATTTTACACAAATTAATATAACATTAAACATTTATTATTTTTCTAACCATTCGTGGAACAAATATCAAGCTTGATTTTCAATACACAAAATTCTTAACTCCTTCTATACATAGATGGCGACACAGAATATACGAATGTTGTATAAGAATTATTATTATTTTTTCCACAAAATATTTTGTCAAAATTCAAAAGAAATTTTTTTTTTTAGTTTGAACCAAAATTTAATATGTGGCAGATAAGTAAGATGTGGCACAATAAATTTTTATAAATAAAAAGAAAAAAAAAATTATCACTGAATGTATAATATGATGGAGCATTTAAAAAGAAAAAACCTTTTATTTTTTTAATTGTTTATAATTATTAAAAATTTAAGCAGTAGAACAACCTTCCCTAATAAAAATATTTTTATTATAATAATTTCGATGAATATTATTATTGTTTTGAAAATTTGATTATTATTTTAAAAACTCGTTTTGTATTTAGAAGAATAAATAATCATCAAGAAAATAGAACAAAAAAAAATTAGATTACAAAATAAATCTTATTAATATGTTATTTTATCTATGAAGGGAATTTCAGTTATGTTTTGAATTGATTATACAAAGAATCGAATTTTATGTATAGTTTATCTGGTAGATGGCAGCACATTAAAAAAGCTAATTTAATGATAATTTGATAAAAATAACGCTTTATTCCAAAAATAATAACACTAAAAAAAAAAACATGCTTTCCAAACAAAAAAATTACAAAATGAAGTTGTTATAAATGATTATTTAAATTTTAATTGCTATTGCAAACATGGTTTCGTAGTGTAGTGGTCATCACGTTTGCTTTACACGCAAAAGGTCCCCGGTTCGATCCCGGGCGGAACCAGTTAACTTTTGATATTTTTGTGGAAACATCAGAAATTTATTTACGTAATAAAGTAAGTTAGCGTCCTCATAAACTAATAATTAATATTTTTTACATATTTGAAGATTGTAAATGAAATGGAAAATATTAAGTGTTTAATAATGATCATGCAATATTTATGAATTTCATTTATATTTATTGAATATCTGCCTGAAAGAAAATTTTATATTACTTAAAACTGTTATTTCCATATTAAATTTTAACATAATTCAAATTGACATTACTGACTTCTTATTTTTAATTTCCATTAAATTAATTTTTTTCCCCTTAATTGTGTGTATAAGGTATTTTTTTAAATAATATTTTTTTTTAAATAAAATTTTGTCTTGTTTTAAATTTTTTAATAAAAAGCAACTTTTAACTCAAAATCAAAATAACAGAGCAACAAGAAATATTCAATAGAAAAATAAAGATACATTCAATGGTATCAAATATATACTTTTTATTAACATGCATTTGATTTTAAAAGATAGTGTAATAAATATTATTAAAATATTGACAATTTTAAAATGCTTTTATTGCATACGTATTTTTATACATAAATAACATATATTTGAAATTTTGATAAATTATCATATTTTGAATAATTTAAAAATATATTACAATACTTTATTTATGGCAACTTTATTCAATAGCTTCTTCTTAAATACAGTTTATGACAAACATTTGATATTGGTATATCATAAATCGGTGGTATGCTACCTTTCAAGGCAGGTTTAGGTTGACTAGTATGTTCATCATGAATAGTTTGAAGAGATGACAAATCAGGAGTCATCATTAAACTTATTCCTGGATAAATCAATAAAGCAAAGATAACCAGGCAACAACAAACAAACACAGGAATTGCGATTGCCCAATATTTTTGAGGCCAATACGTGAGTCCTAATGAATGTAACCAAGAGGTTGGAGTGTAAGCCCATATTAAATAAATTAACAGAAGAGTATAACTTCCTATGTAAAGTACAAAGCCGTAGACACTTCTCGTTGAAGTAGGTGCTGGTGAATGTTCACTCATCGAGACCAAATATCCAAATTCTTAAGATAACACAGCAGTTACAGCTTTTTGTAATAATCCTATAAAGAAAAATTAATTTAGTTTAAAACTTTATTAGTCATACTAAATCTGAGCTTCACATCTACAATTCATACTAAGATACCTTTGCATTATTATCGTGTCAGCAACACATTTAAAGGATGGATATTTAACGAAATCTCAAAGCAGTTTAGTAAAGATTATGGAAATTATACATTTATTTACAAATTACAGTTAAAATAAAACAAAATATAAAATATTTTGTACATACAGTTTAATAATTACAATATTCTGTAATTACTTATCATTAATTGTAAACTAATGATCAACATTGTAGGGATTGTTATTATGGTTCTGCTCGTACTGCAAATTGTCAAATCAATGAAAGGTGTCACTGCTATTTTGTCCTTTTTGTAAAGCCCTCTAATCTTTGCTAAGCAAAGCAAAATCTCTTCATCCTAACAATGCAATAATCTCCTTAGGAAGTTAATCTTATCAACATTGAAAATAGTGAGTTGGAATGTAGTTTAATTTAATCCTTTAGCAGAAGAATTTTTAGAGAAGATAATGTACATCTTATACTTCAGATTTTTGTTTATTCAGAAATCAGGTAGTTAATGAAAATTTTCGACGTGAACACCTTCATGGCAATTAATATACTCATCAGAATAATATTGAATTAACACTAAATAAAAATTGAAGTACAAATTATTTTGCAATGCATAGTCTTTTTTTTAAATGTATAATAAATAACACGATTTTTAAAAATGTATACTAAAGAATTCGCAAGTTATATTGGGTGGTTTTCATGACAACAGATATTGATTAGCCAAGTTAATACCAATCGTTTTTAATACGCCAATGCTTTATAATATGAAAATATCAGTCTTAATTATTAAAAACATTTTTACAATTTATTCTATCAAACAGCCACATCAATTTTAGGTCAAAATAAAAAATTATCACATTTCCTTTATTAAGATACAATAAAAATCATAATTTTTTGCAAAATAGTTTATTTTTCATTAAAATTTTGAATTCTGACTACGCAAAGTGAAAGCAGGTCAGTTTGTAAACAGAAAAATATTTTTAATTTTTGGCAGGTACAGTTACAGGTATAGTAAATGATTCAAACATATATTTTATTCAAAATTTTTAAAATGCATTAAAATACAAACAAGTAGGCTAAATTTATCTTAAAATTTTGCTTTTTGTTCTATTTCTTTTTATATGCTGTTAAATATATATAAAAATATAAATATTTTTTAAAAGTTAAAAAGACTAATTTAATAAATATCATCACTTTATTAAAAATATACATGAAATATAAACATATCAAAATAAATATATATATTTAAGAATTATCTGTAAATGATAATTTTAATAATATCAATGTAAATTTAAAACGTCAGTGCGCGCCATCTTCTGTCAAAATATCGCACAGTGCATTGTGCTTCGTATGAAATTGGTGTTCTATATTCACTGTTGTTTGTTCTGAAGTGTGTTCGCTTTACGTATGTTTTCCTGAAGTTATGTACACTCATTTCGTTCATGGACTTGTGTTTTGAAACAGATGGAAGCATATTCATGACATATTAAGCAAAAATTAAAGACTATTTAAATCATTTATAGGCTTTTCATTATGGGTATTCTTTTAGCTAAACTATGGAGTTTATTTTCTAATGAAGGTAAGATTGGCTAACATTATCAAAGGATTATTAATTTGATTAGAAATTATGTATGTAATTTTTTTTATTTTTGTGAACTTCATTTACGAAGAATGTAATTGAATTTAACCCATGTAGCATTTATAAATTTATTTTCTATAAATTTATTTATTTTAAAAAAGATGGGTTAATTATCGTATTACATTTTATTTCATATAATAATTCTTATAGAAATAAAAACAAGATTGAAAGTATTTTTTTAAAGAAGTTAGAAATTACAGTAACATACATACATACATACATACAAAAATATACATAATTTCTTCAATTTTTAAAAAGTTTTTAATTTGAAGCTTATTTAAAATATACAATATGTACAACTTTGAGTTTATTATTTTTTCCAATAGTAATTTGAGCAAATTATATGAATAATAATTCAAAACTAAATTTTGGTGATGTGAATGTGTACTATTTTCCTTAAAAAATATTTGCTTTTTTTTTTATTAAACCCCTGTCACACATTATTTTATTAGAATTAATTGTTACATTTTTAATCATACTAAAAAAGTAAAGCCTGTTTAATTACTTTTAATTTTTTGGTTTATTTTGACATGTAAAAGTTTTTTGTTCTCTTAAATGCAAGACTAATGCTTATTTTATAATATTTTTATTTATGCAGAGTAAATTGTTTACCTTTTTGTTTTCAATCAAAGAATGTTCTCTTAATAATTTTTTTTTTATACTATTAGAACATTTTGTTTAAATTTTTACATAGGCCTTAATTTCTGTAACAATTTCTAAGAATAAAAATAAATTTTAAATAGATAATTAAAATTTTCATGATTCAATATAATTTTTAACTAAAAATTTTATATATTATTCCAGCTGTAAGCTTATTATGTATTTCAATTTATTCTGTTAAATATTTGTTTAACAAAATTTGCTTTAAATAACACTATTAGTTAATAAATAAAACATCATTATTATTATTTTAAATAAAAAAAAAATGAAGCAGAAAAATGTATTCTTGTAAATATTAATTTCGCCTGTTAAATATGCCAATATAAATGTACTGTTATCTTGTACTTGGCATTGTATTGGTAATTTTATATAAATTATAATTTTATGCATTAATTTGTGAGATTTAAACTCATCAGATATTTATTATTTTAAGCAAATTCTTAGAGATTAATAAAATTCTGTACAATTTGATCAAAATTTTATGCAAAATCTATTAATTAACCTTAAAAACATATAAATATTCAATATAATAACTTCACAGTTCCACCATTGCTATTGTTAACAAAATCTGAATATAATTTTATATATAAAGAATAATTAAATCTATAATTTCTTTGATAGATAATCTTGTTGCTTCAATTAATAAAAATGTTTAAATAATGAAAACACATGAATTTTTGTGCTTCACAAAAGGTCTTATATCGTTTTATATTAAACACTATTTTATATATTCCTTAAAGCATATATGTATGTTATAAATAACATATATGTTGTTAAATATTTATGTTTAAAAACAATGTTTCTAAAGATTGCCTGTATCTATTCTAATCTCGAAAAGCTGCTCAGCAAACTCTACCGATTTTAATTTGCTAGCATATATCTAGTTAATTTAAATTGTTGAAATCCATAACGTTGCAATTTTAAGTTTTATATCATATGAGTTTCATTTCATTTAACTTGATAAGAGGGCAATTTGTTTTAACTTTATTTGGCAAGTATGTATAGTAAAATTAGGATGAAAAAGTCTTGTTTAAAATATATATATATATTTGGCAGAAGTATATCCTTTTTGGCATTTTGTCATATTTTTATTATAAAATTTTTAATTTGAAACTGATTTGGATTTAAATATTGCAACTTTCAGTCTTCTTGTCTATGTAATTTCGTCTGTTCCTTAAACCAAATTATATGAGAAATTACTGCCATTCTAAGATTTTTCCCTGGCATTTTTATGAATTATTTGTATATTTAAACAAATACATTGGAAAATTATTGAAGAAAATTAATTTGATTTAAAACATAAAGGCACTTATTTTATTAATATTTTAATAATATTGAAGTGCCTCATTTAATATTAATTTAAATATTTAAAAATTTATTTAAAATCAAAAGTTAAAATATTTTTAATTGGAGAACAATGTTAAATTTTTCAAATATTGTTCACAAAAGTTTTAAATATATTTCATAAAAAATTCTTCCAAAAATTCCAGTTTCTTTTATTATGTTTTGTTACATATTCTCTAAACTGTGTAATAATAAACTGTTTTTAAGACAAATAAAAAAAATAGTATATGCCAAGACGAACAATACTTGTCGTAAAACATACATTGATAGTTGCAAAAAGGTATAATATTACATTTTAAACTGTTGCGTTTTGATTTTAACGTTGCTTAAAAAATGCACTTGATATCAGTTGGATAAATACAAAGGAGTCGTAGAATGTGATGCTGATTTTGTCTGTAGTAACCATCGTTTTTGAAAGCAGTAATTTGGACGAATTCACAAGTATTTGTATTCCAGTGTTCATGTGTGCTTTTCGAAGATATTCAGTATATCAGAATAAGGTATGAATTTTAGTATGTACTATGATACCAAATGATTTCATTTAATGTCACCCTACTTCAAAATGTGTTGATAATTCTATTAAGTTAAAAATATTATAAATATTTTTAAATGTATTTACTAGCAAAGCTTTCTTAACAACAACAAAAAAGAAATTTTCGTTTGAAATGTTGTATATTTAAATTGCTTTTTGCATTAAATTAAATATTTTTGCTTGAAGATATGAAACAAATATATATACAATTTCTTTTTATACTTTAGTTGATAAATTTAAAAAAAAAAATAATCGAAAGTAACATTTTGAATCATCAGTTAGTTAAAAGGGCTGTTACTGCAATGAAGAAATAATGATTTAATTGTTATATGCAATGCAAAATAAAATAATAGTTTCTAATGATTTTTTTTCCGTATTTGCAGTAATCTTTTTGAATTCTCCTAATCTGCCAAAAGTTTGTTTGTTAGATTGTTGATAACATTGATTTTTTATGTTTTTGTTTGGTTTTTATTTCTTGGCTGATAAAAAGTTTTTTACGTGTTGTGTTTATGGAATTTCTAAAAATTTGTGGTTACTACCAGCTCTGAAAATTTGATGTTATACATTCGAAAATTTCAATCTTTTTATGAAAATGTTTATTTCTCCATCTTTGAAATAATAAATCTGCTTAAAAATTTCTTAAGATTTCTGTAGATTATATTAAAATAAAACATTAAGTTGTGTAATGCTTTTTTAAAATTTTATGTTGTAATTTTGCTGGAAAATGTAGAGGTCTAATTTGTTTTTCGAAAATTCATGTGTAGTACAGAACATTTCAGAAGTACACTCATTTAACCCAGCTTCAGATGTTAATCAATAAAATGCATATACTAATATATAATTAATAGTTAATCAATATAAGGCTTTAAAGTAAAATTATATTTAAAAAATTTATAATTTACAGATAAATATTTTAGAATTGGGAATTAAAATGCTTCATAATAAAATTTAATAATTCAATTATTTTTTTATCTCAATTATTTATTAAAGATATTAGAAAGAAAAGTTAACAGTTAATTTCCAGTATGTATTATAATTTATTTTTATAAACTCTGGATTGTGGTGGATAAATAAAAATGCAATCTATGAACTAGTTTCAAATAGAGTTAAAACTTGACAACTATCTAGTTATTATTATTCACAATGTTAAAAAAATGGAATACTATTATACAATATACATATATTAAGAATACTGATGATAGAATAAAGAAAATACGTAATATTGTGGCAAAAAAAAAAAAAAAAAAAACTAGTCGAAAAATGATGGCAAATTCGGTAATGAAATGTGTGCATCAGTTAAAGGTAGACCTTGATTATTCTGAAGTGCTCAAGGTTATTTTTGTGATAATGTTTTCTACTAAATCTTCGTCAGTGTGCTAAAAAAATGTTGGTGAGTACGAAGCTATTTATGATGTATGTGTTGACAACTTTAGTGTAAATAAATATTAAACAAATAAAAACCGCATTTAACAAATAAATTTTTTTTTTTATTTTTTATTTACAGTATTTGTGTGATTTTTTTTTCTCTCATTAAATTAATTATTTAATTCACACAGTCATTTATTAATTAATTAATTATTTCTTTCTACATTCTGATTTCGCAATATTAATCTTTTATTTTATTCTTAAAGAATCAACCGTCTGCTTCTAACCGGATTGGTGACTAAAGTTTAGATTACAAATTTGTTTTTAAAGCTACTAGCTTTTTTTTTCTACTGATAAGTTTGAGATTTAAATCTTGGAAAAAAGTCATTGCATTGGTTGTAGTTCACTTTTTTTTTTTTTTTAAATAATGTAGTGATAAAAAAAAAAAAAAAAAAAAATAAAGAACATTATTCAGGTATAATTTTGTTGTGAGACTTTTTTTTTTTTTTTTTTTTTTATTTAAAGAAATTCTCAATAAAAAAAAATATAATTATTTATGTTTGAAATCTTTCAAATATTTCCGTTAGGATTAGGTTGAATTTAAACTTTTTGATAAATCCTATTATACATTGTTTTTAGTTTGCTACTAATTATTATTTTAAGTTAAGTAAAAAGTATAAAGACAAAAAAAATAAAAAAAAAAAAAAATTACAGAGTTTAATGAGATAAATATATTTTGTCTTTTAATATATTATTTGATTTTGATTGCTTTTTCTATTTCTCTCTGTTTAGACTAAAAATTTTGCGAGATATTTATTTTCTAAATGTATATCAAAATGTAGTTGATCACACAGTTATTGCTGCTTTAATATTTTCTTTTTAAAATAGTTTAGGTAATTGTTCATAAGTCATTTCATTCGTTTATTTTATAATACAGGTTAGTATTAATATTCTTTAAACAGTTTTTATTATTGGTGATACTGGTTAAAATTCAAAATTAGTAGTACATATTGAAATTTATTTATCGCCAAACTTAAAACGAATAAATTGTAATGCAAGAACTATATATGATGAGAGTCAAATACGCTTTAATATTGTATTAGATAAATTTCTCTAGTAATCTTCATTTTGAAATAAAATTGTGAAATGTTCTTAATACAAATTGTAAATTAGCTAACACACTTTTATTGTTATAAGTTATGCTTTTTCCTCGCCTACAATACGAATATGGACAAGTTTCTCTTAAGACATTTAGGTAAGCATTTCACTTTTATAAGAGGCCATATTTATTTTATAGCGAAATGATCCAATTTGTTCAAAAATTATCAACAGGTTAGCAGATAAGACGTTTGCACTTTTTCAGGGAAGAAAAAAAAAAAAAAACTATTTTGTAATGTTATTTAAACTATTAAATTACCGCCAATAGTTTTTAGTTTTTAAACTATAAATTACCGCCATATTTATTCAAATTTAAAGGTGGGAAAAAAACACCAAAAACTCAAAAGTAAAATGAAAAACTGTAATCTGCTGGGTCGATATACAGTTAAAATTGAAATTTAGAATTACATGTAAGAACAAAACGCATGACAGCAATCTTAAAAAAATTATAGAATTCCAACGATTTTTTGTTCTTGAAAAATCTCATTTTCACTTTGAAATAAAATCGTCTTTGCTTTCACCAGATGATCTTTTAAAGTAATTTTGCATTATTTAATTATATAATTATTAGTTAATGAAAGAAATTAAAAAAAAAAAACAGATTTCAATAATAAAACGTTCAAAATTGAAAGTCGTCCAGGACACTAAAACCCCAATCCCAAAACAATATCCATAATTTTATGGGTAAAAAAATGTTCTAGCTCAAGACTCTAATAAAAAAAAAAAAAAATCAATTTTTTTTTTTCATAAAGAGCAAATACTATAGTCGTCCGGCTTTTTCCTTTTTCTTTGTTTCCTCGCGTCTTCAAAAATACTTATTTTAGAGCATATTTAATTTCATGATTTTCTTGATATAATTTTCCCCCTTAAATTTACAAAATTATTGTTATTTGCCTAACTTATACCATTATGTATTTTAAATTAATATTATATTTTATTGTTTTTTTAAAAACGTGAACAAAAAGTATCATTTGCTTCATAAAATGTTATTTTTAAACAGCAGATTGATTTAGAACCTGTCATTGTAAAAGTTGTTGATGTAAAGGTGTGAAAGAAATCCCTTTTCTTTGAAATTTTTTTTCTTTTTTCCCTCTAGCGTGTGTTTGCCTTTTTGTACATCATAGCATTCTTCCACTAGACAATGTCATGTTGCACAATGCTAAATTATATAATTATTTATCCAATTTGAATTGCATTTTAAACGGAAAACCCCTAGCTTAAAAGTGATTTTCGATTAAAACGTGTCGGTCTCTATTAAAAAATAAAGTTTATTTAAAGTAAACCTAATAAACTTTATTTAGATTTTCCACTGTTTTTATTATACTAGAAAATTACAGTTATCTTTCATGTATTTTACATTTCATTAAAAACTCCTGTAAAAATTGATAACAAACCATTCTGATAAATAAGTTAAGCGTTGATCTTCAGAATTGCCAAGTTAGAAACTTCTGCACGATGTCCTAGTTCTGAAACCACCTGAACCTGAATGGTTTGTTTTCTTGTCTGGATGGATGAGAACCTTGAATTACATATTGAGTTTTTAAGGTAGGATAAAAAAACGCATTCTATTGTTCTATCTATTATTGTCCTATACATGCATAAGATCATAATCTGGTCATTGGTGTGTTACTGTAACGGTACGGTAGTTTGTTACATTCAAAGTTTGCTTTGAATTGCCGTGGACGAGGGCATGCATTAGTTTTAAAACTAGATGCTTGGATTTGTATGGATTTATTTTTTAAAAAAAATCACACAAAGAATATTTCGTTTTTAGCAATGCAAACATGTTGTGTAACGAGGCATATGTATATAAATTGTAATAAATGCAGTTTGTTTATTCTATTATTTAAAGATTAATGCATTTTGCAATTTGTTTTTGTAAACAATTTGTAGTACTTGCTGATTATATAACTAAACCGGATTCCTTGGCTATTTATTTACTTGACAAGTTCGTGACTTGTGTAATCAGTGTGATGTAACCTTATCTCACCATTTTGTACTGAACAGACGTTTCATGTGCATTTGTATTAAATTTGTAAGCATTTGCCAGCATTCTTTTATTATATTGTTTTATTTAAAAATACCTATAAAAAAAAAACCAATTGCAATATTGAATTCTTATGGTTAAATGTTCAACAAATCTTACAAAAATTTGAAATTAACAGACAAGATAAATTAATTAAATTTGAAAGAATAATAAGGAGAATATATATTTTTTTATTCCAATGGCAAGTTTACAGGACAATAGAAATCATAAAAAAATTAATGTAAAGATCAAGATAGAAACAAATGACATCAGTTAATCCATCCACTTAAGTCTGGCAATACATTAACGCTTCCATAGAGAAACAGGAGGCAGTGCAGAACAGGAAGCAAGGTGAGATATATCCATTTCTTTCCGGTTATCACGCAGGACACAGAGAGGGTCAGGAGTCAATTTCATTCCATTCTGAGAAGGTGCTTGCTGATATAATCGTAACCACTGAAAAGTCGTAGCAATGTCACAGATGATAATGGTAACAAACCACCTGCGTTTTCTTGCAGAACTGGAAACTCATACTGAGAGCCAGATTGAAGGCCTTGTTTGTAGATCATTTTGCCTTATCAGACGTTGCCCGGCGTGCACTACGAGGAGGTAAACCGTTGCACTCTATAAGAGAGAATGTATCGCAAAGAAAAATAATATGAGCTTATATCGTAAAAGAAAAAAAAATGTATTTTTATTCTGAAAAATTAGATGTTTTTTAAGGCATTGTCCAAAATGGTAAAGATTCTACAGGCATTAAAACAGAAATTGGTTGAATAGATTCAAAGAAAATAGTTTAATACTATTTGTCACTCTTTTGAGATTGCTTGTTGATAAGCAGTCAGTTCAGTTATAACAAATAATTATCCAAATTTTTTTTTTTTTTTTTTTTAGTAGTATGTCCTTTTAAAACAATACAGAAATAATTTATTCCATTTAGTGAAAAGTTTTGCCAGTTTTTATTTTTTTGGGGGTAGGGGTTGGCAAACAAATATTACTACTATATGTATAATGCTATATAGCACAAAAGTAAACGAGGCAACTTCAAATAAGAAATATGAATAATTTTGATTAATACATTTAAGTGTTTAAATAAACTTCCATATCGGCTCATCAACACTATATATTTATTCGTAAAATCGTACTAATGGAGTGCACGTTATGTTGAACTCTTATATCACAATGCTTATTCTCTCAGAAAAGTTTTTTGTATGCGTGAATTTAAACCCTCCGAAATAAATTATTAGAAATAAATGAGTTATTAATTGAACTAAATTTATCTAGAAAGTTATTAAATGACTAGATTTTTTTTTTTAGACTAATCAATTCCATAATTTTTTCCTTAGAAATCTGTTGCTGAATCCTTATATGATCATATTTAGGATTTCTATTGTAATATTTCCTAGTCATCAAATATTACATAAAAGAACAATATATAACTAACAAGATTAATAGCATGCAATAATTTTGATGGTATTTATTAATATATTACAGTGAATTATTTTTTTTATGTATAATTTTTTAAAAAAATCTTGGTTGTGAGAGAATACTGTGGTGGCTTTGGTGTCTTGTAAATTAAGACACATCAAATATAAACTTGCACAAATTTAATTGCAATGCATCTTAATTTTTGTTGCTATTCAAAAATTTACTATGTTAACCTTTTGCAGTCAAGGGCTCCGCTACAGAGACAATGCAAATAATATAAATAATGCGTTTCTTTTAATACGTATGTCAAATTTACATTCGACTAGGATATTTTCACTAAAATCGCTTCGAGTTGCTGGTAATACGAATGAAAAACTTCGAATGCAAAGGGTTAATGTAGCATTTTTAATTTTTAATTCGTTGCTCATTCCCATTCTCCTAAATATTATTTTTCAACTTTATTTGTTCATAAAATGTTTTAATCAACTGATATCAGCATCTGTTAACACAATTATACATTATCACGAATATCAAAGGCATTGTACATGAATTCAATTCAATTGAATTCAATCATGAAGATTTTCATGAGTCTTGGAAATCGTTACTATCTTTAGTGAGAAATTTCTCTTCCGATGAATGTAAATCAAGTTATCGATAAAATGAGATCGAATATGGCATTTATTACATCGTATATTGCCTCTACTAAAAACTGACGTAGAGACTTCTACAATGCCATGACACAATTCATTGCGTGTTCTGCATTTCCTTGTGATACGTGTCGATTTATCACGGATGACGTCACTGATCTGAGAATCCTAGATAAGTATCTAAGAGGAAAACATTATGACATATAAAGTGTAAAAGCTATTCAATTTTAAACTATCACGTAAGTGACTGTTATGAATATGCACAAAATGTTATGAAAATATGAATCAATAAGAACACAGTCCTAATGCATGTACTGTACATGTTGTGTGATTGTGAAGTAATCGTTTTCATCTTAAATTTATGTACAGTCTTTTCTAGGTCAGTGAAAGTATTTTTAGAATTCAATATCATTTTTCTTTCTGTTTCGATGTCTATTTCAATTTCCACGCGATTTTATTTTCTCTACTATGGAAAGTAATCAAAATAACAGCTGATTCAAAACGAAAACTTAACTTTTAGTAATTGGTTTTATTTCCCTCTTTGATGCATTATGATGCCGAAATGTAATTTAATTACGGGATTAGTGATGTAAAACTCACATGTAATCACCGTATTTACTCATATATTTGTATAATGCATATTTTTGTGTATAAGCCAATAATTTTTAAAACTTTTTGTAATACTATAATATTGGGATCGGCTTATACACGGAACGTAGGTATTTTTCCTTTACATGAGTGCAAATGATAAATTGCTAAATAAAGCACGTTGATCTCTCTTAAGTGTACAAAAAAAAAAAAAAAAAATTTTAAATGAAAGTTGCTTGTTCTATTAAAATGGGTTGTTTTACGTTCAAAATTGTGTTTGTATTATTGTTTGTTTGCATCTGTATTGCTGTTTTTTTTTTTCCTCATTTCCACTATAGGTTTAGAAGTTTAAATTAAAAACAAAAACGCATTATTGGCGTATACACGTATGAGCTTATATTCCGAAATATACGGTATATCCTTTTTTAATTTTGCAACAAAATTAAAAAAAAAAAAAAAAAAAAAAAGTTCCCCCTGAATCATTTATTCTAAAAAATAATAAAACTTACGCCAATTTATCAATTTCTTGTTTTTATAATTATTCTTATTTTTTTTGCACTTTTAATAATTTGTATCAATCAATTAGTTATTCAATATTTATAAATTACATAATCTCATATACACAAAAAATAATTTAAGAATAATCAAGTAGGCTTTAATTTACCAGATTGTGTTATTTATTCAGCTGATCGAATGGGAAAATTAAACAGCTTGCAAGCTCTGATGCCAATTTGCGTTTTCATTCATGTGTTTAAAAAAATCTCGGATGAATAGTTAAGTAAATTATCCAACACTATTTTAGAAGCTTAATTATTACAGTATTAAAAAAAAATTTGCCGCATTTTTTTTTAATGTCGACATAATTAGATCACTATTCAGTTATTTTTTATTCTAATTCTGAAAGAAAAATTCGAATCCATACGATTGAAATCATAAGCCGATACGAATGACAAAATCTATTTTCAAGATTTGAAGATGCAAATCTTCAAGTAATCAACTTCACAAAGTAAGGCGAATTACATTGTTGAATTGAATTAATGAAAAATTTCCTATCATGAAAAATTTTGATAGATGACATTTCATTTCAAAAGTAGGATAAATCGAGTTGTGCTATCTTTCTGAATCCATAGCTAAATAATTATATTTGAAAAAATTGTCAACGTTGCAGAAAATCCTCTCAACTGTTGTAATATTAATTTAAAAATATATTTCAACACTCTTCCACGTAGGATTTCTTTTGATCCCAGTAGATAGTATTCTAAGCAAGCAATTATTTCTTGCTGCAAATTTAAAATGTATTTTTTCTCGAAAGTTGCTAAACCACATATTTTTGAAATCTTTGTTCTTCCTAAATTAAATTTAAAGACAAAATTCATCTTTTTTAATTTGACAACTAATAAATTATTATTTTTGCGTTTTGAATAGTTTTAAATATTTATAGTTCGATTAATAGTTTTTATGTTCTTTATCATAAATTATTTTGCATGACAAAGCTTTGTATACTTTTCAAGAATTACATCTTTCGATAATTTCCGCACAATAATTGATTATAAAAATTCTGCATCTTCAGATATCTTATTTATTTTATGAAACATTGCAACTTATCGAAGATTTGTACTATTTTAATTTTAATTAAAACCTACTTTATTAATGATAGTTAATGATAAATAATAAGCACTATTACATGTTAATAGCACGTATATTTTGAAAAATGAATTTGATTAAAAACAAGCAATAGAAATCATCAGTGTTTAATTTTTATTTCGTAGACATAATTTCAATGTACGTGAAACATATTTGGCTTAAACCCTTTTCGAAAGTCAGATATTAGTATTTCATGAACCGATGTTTACCATCCTGTCGATGGCCCTGTCGATAATGTTTTATTCATGAGCCTTGTAAATAGTCAGCGAAAGAATAAAACAACCTTTTCTCATCATTCTTCATGGTGCATTGCCCATATATGTGGAATGAAAGCCATTACTCTTATAACCTAGGACAACAATTATCAAAAATAGGTTTACCATATTAATTTTATTTAAAACCTTCTTTATTAATGATGATAATAAATAATAAGCACTATTACATGTCCAATAACACTTAATAGTATTACATGTTTTTTGAAGTTATTACGATGAATTTGATTAAAAAAAATTAATAGAAACCATCAGTGATTATTTCTGAACAATTTCATTTTTATTTCGTGGACATAATTTTGATATAAGTGAAACTTATTTGGCTTAATTAAACCCATTTCGAAAGTCAGATATTTTATTAACCGATGTTTACCATCCTGCTGTCGATAATGTTTATTCATGAGCCTTGTAAATAGGCAGCGAAAGAATAAAACAACTTCATGGTACTCATTCTGTGGTTCATGGTACAAAATATGCCCATGTCTGTGATTGTAATAAAAGCTATTAATACTTTTAATAGACTCGTTTTTTGTTATTACAATGAATTTGATTAAAAACCAAAATATTAGACAACAATTAACAAAAATGTATTTGATGTCTTACCATTTTAATATTATTTAAAACCTAACTTTATTAATGAGGATTGTTAATAATAAATAATAAACACTATTACATTCCGATAATAATAAATTTAATAGTATTACATGTATTTTTTTTGAAGTTATTACAATGAATTTGATTAAAAAAAAAAAAATGGAAATCATCAGTGATTATTTCTGAACAATTTCATTTTTATTTCCTAGACATAATTTTGATGTAAATGAAACTTATTTGGCTTAAACCCATTTCGAAAGTCAGATATTATTTTATTAACCAATGTTTACCATCTTGCTGTCGATAAAAATATTTTATTCATGAGCCTTGTAAATAGTCAGCGAAAGAATAAAATAACCTTCTCATCATTCGTCATGGTAATGAAGAATGATGCCCATGTCTGATAATGAAAGCCATCAGACTCGTGTAACCAAGATGACAGCAATTAACAAAAATATATTTGATGTCGTACCATTTTAATATTATTTAAAACCTACTTTATTAATGAGGATTGTTAATAATAAATAATAAGCACTATTACATTCCGATAATAATGAATTTGATTAAAAACAAAAAATGGAAATCATAGTATTTTATGACATAATTTTTTTCTGAAGTTATTACAATGAATTTGAGCCTTGTAAAAACAAAACAGAAATCATCTGTGATTATTTCTGGATAATTTCATTTTTTTATTTCTTTATTAATGAGGATTGTTTTTTTATTTTTCACGTTTTGAATTTTCGTGATTGGCTTAAACCTCGTTTTGATTTTCGAAAGCTAAAAGCCCATATCTGTGGAATGAAAGCTGTCAAACTAATGTAACTTAAGTATTAGACAACAGTTATCCAAAATATATTTGATGTCTTACCATTTTAATTTTATTTAAAACCTACTTTATTAATGATAGTTAATAATAAATAATAAACATTAAATATACGATATCACTTAATAGTATTACATGTATTTTGAGATAATTACAATGAATTACAGTACTACAGTATGAATTACAGTAGTGTATTATATGCATTTTGAAATTATTACATTGCATTTGATTAAAAACATACAATAGAAACCATCGGTGATTATTTCTGAGCAATTTCATTTTTATTTCGTCGACATAATTTCAATGTACGCGAAACATATTTGGCTTAAACCCTTTTCGAGAGTCAGATATTAGTATTTTATGAGCTGATGTTTACCATCCTACTGTCGATGGCCCTGTCGATAATAATGTTTTATTCATGAGCCTTGTAAATAGACAGCGAAAGAATAAAACAACCTTTCCCATCATTTTCATGGTGCATTGCCCATGTCTGTGGAACGAAAGTCACCAGACTCGTGTAATGCAGGTATTAGAAGTAGTCGTTTTTATTAATTTTTAATTGAAATGTTTGGCTGTTATTATACGACTAGCAAATATTTTATATGCACCTGCTCGTTTTATATGCATGAATAATACATGTCTAATTCATTAAGAATTCTAGTTAGTATAAGTGATGAAAATATTCCTGTTTAAGAATTAACTGAAAGCATCTTATTTTATACTGCTATCATCTAATGAATTATCATCATAAATTATTTATGTATATCCAGACAGCTGGGTAATTAAAATCACCAAGGGTTGTAATTCATCACATGGTGTCATGTTGTATATTGAATATTGAGAAGTATATATATTTTTAGGTTGTCACCGTGTTGTAGAATGGACAACAGTATTATGAAATATATTAGGTTATTAACTGATTAATTTAAACTTTATTATCCTTATTTCTGTGAATCACGACAGGGACTTGCAGTTTTTATTCATATAAAGTGATAAATTTAATAAATTATTTATGTACATCCAGATAACTTGAAAATTATAGGCGGTTTTTAGAACAAATATATTGCAAAACTGTCTGGCTGCTTTGTTACACATTTAACAATACTGCAGAAATCACCAAGGATTGTAATTCATCACGTCTTGTTATGTTGTAGTCAACTTATTGAATATAGAGAAGTATATATATTTTTAGATTGTCACCATGTTGGCGAATGAGCAACAGTATGATGAAATTTATTAGGTTATTAACTGATTGATTTAGCTTTATTATCCTTATTTCTCATTGTGAATCACGACAGAACTTGCAGTTTTTATTCATATAACCATAAAGTGATAAATTAAATGTAAGATAAGATCTTGATAAAATAAACGACAAACTAAATAAGTTTATATTTTTCCAAAGTACTTTATTATGGGTGTCACGCAACTGTCTAAATAATTTAACGGAATTAACGAGCTAGTGACGTATTTTATATGTATTGTTTAATGTCATATGTATATTAAATACCTCATTAAAGTTCTGTCTTCTGTGGATGCTGTGAAAAACATTGCATGATAGCATATTTATGCAAATACATATCCAACATTTTGAATTAATGTTATAAAGAAAAAGGAATAGATAGTTTTCTTAAATACATTTATGTGAGTATATTATTCTATACTCTTGCTATTTTATTTATTTTAAAAAAATGTTTTTTTCTAAATATTAGGTTTGAACTATTTTTGTTCATTTCAGATTTTTGCATCTTTCACTATCACTGTTATATTCTGTAATCTTTTCTATATGACATGATATATCAGCCTATATCGTGTACTCTTTCGAGTATATAACATTTAAATTTTAAAAACCAGCCAAAAACATAATAGCTAAATCATAGCTGTTAAATATTGAATTTCCAGGAATGTAATAGGATCTTCTAAATAATATACTTTTATTGGTTTGATTAAAGTTAAGTTAAATAGTTCATAAATTAAAGACAAGCAAAAACGGCACACTGTTTTATTTAAAAGGCTACTCAATTAAAATTTTAAGAAACTAAATATCGTTTGATTCCAACAGTTTTCTCCCAGTGAATTCATTCAATAATTGATTCTAGATTTAAACGTTCTATCTCATTGATTAAATAAATGATTTATTCAATTCTTTCTATTAGCTCACACTCTCCCTATATATATTTGTTCAAATTTTCAATCGTTCATAAAATACTTTTTATTCATCTACTCAAGTTCAAATACATTTTTTTTTTTGAACTTACAGTGGATGACACTCGATGTTAATACAGTTTTTTCAAATATTAATTCATTCATTAAATTTAATTCAGTAATTTTAGTTTTTTTTTTTTAGATTTAAGTTGCATGTATCTCCCAGTAGATAGCGCCAGATAAACTTTAAAAAATGAATGAAAATTATTTATAAAGGACTTTCTGCAATAGAGTGAAAAAAAGTAGAATTGACTTAAATTTTTTTTTTTTTTTGTATTACTTGTTTTTTTTTTTTTTTTACAATTAGAAAAAACATATATAATATCTCACTATATTATTAATAAATTTCATGACGCATTTTTTTGTAGCAGGAAAAGAAAAACATTTTTAAAAATAATAATAATAATGATAGAATGAAAATATTTTTTATGGCTAAAGAAAAACATTTTAAAAGTAAAAATAATAATGATAATAATAATGATGAAAAATTTTTTTCGACTTGAAAAGAAAAAGAAAAACATTTAAATTTAATTAATAACAATGACAATTATAACGAAAAAAAAAAGAAAAACATTTTAATTTAAAATAATAGCAATAATGATGATAAAATGAAAAAGATTTTTATGGCTTGAAAAGAAAAAGAAACATTTTAAAAGATAATAATGACAAAATGAAAAAGAAGCAAAGGAATTTAGAAATATCGTTATGTTATTAAATATTTGTCTTAACAATTTACATCATTTATTATTAAATGCATTTCTGAGTTAAAAAAAAAAAAAAATCAGAAAAAAACCCTACGCTTTAGAATTATGAATAAATAAAAATGAAACATCCCCTGTGTTTTTTAGTTAAATTTGTTCCTCTGCTTTTTGTGGCTTCTCCCTTGCGTTTTCTTCACAATAATAATTTATCTCTTGGGCAGTTTTTTAAATCGTGTTGGCTTCGGGCTAAGCAATTTAGTCACGATACTTTATTCTCATAAACCAGAAAGTTTTTATTTTATGCAGCCGCCTTTTTACAGCGTAACATATCAATTTACTTTTGTTCATGCTGAAATGTTTTTTTCTGGCCGCTTTTGTTTCGATTTTTCCTATAAAAGCTATTTAGGCTATTCATGGTAGTAAAATGAGAAGGTAAAAAAATACGTTACTTTATGCGTTCATTGTCTGATTTACCAAAATTTTGTAAATATCAGTGCAGGCATTATTTTTAAAATGTTTTTTCCTTCCTTAATAAAAAAAAAAAAAAAAAGGTTTTATGTTTTTTTTTTTTTTTATCACATGGCATTGAAAGGTGATCTTTAAATTGGTTTTTTTTTTTTTTATCTAATGAATGGAAATTTTTATAAAAAGGTTAATGTATTTTCTTTAAATTAAGTTTACTGATTTTTTAAACAATTAAAAAGATGTTTATTTATATATTGACTTGTACTTTGAATAGTGAATTTTATTTATATTAAACATATATGTTATGCTTTCATTGTTTGGTTTACCAAAAATTTGTAAATATCAGCCCAGGCATTATTTTTATAATAATTTTTTCCCCTGTCTTAATAAAAAATGGTTTTATTTATTAATTTTTTTTTATCACATGACGTGAAAGATGCTCTTTAAATTGTTTTTTTTTTTCTAATGATTGGAAATTTTTATAAAAGGGTTAATATATTTGCTGTAATTAAAAATAAGTTTACTAATTTTTGAAACAATTAAAACAATGTTCATTTATATGTTGATTTGTAACTTTTAATACTTAATTGTATTTTTATTAAACACATAAATTATTTTATGATTTCATTGTCTGATTTGCCAAAAATTTGTAAATATCGGCACATACATTATTTTTTTTTCTCCGTTTTTTTTTTTTTTTTTTTAATTGTATATTATTATTTTTTTTATTACATGGTATTAGGCTTACGTGGCTACATGGTTTTATTTATTACATGGCTCTTTAAAATTGATTTTTCCTAATGACTGGACATTTTTATGAAAGAGTTAATATATTTTCTTTAAATTATCTTTACTGCATTTTTAAACAATCATATAAATATATATATATATATCGTACTCCTTTTTTATCTAATCAATGGGCTTAAAGCTTGAATTTCTCTCATTCACAAAGCAGGAGATAGAGGTTGTTATGCAACCAAGCCTTTCCGTCAACTTGGCAAATCGTCGTTAAACAATGTTCATTTATATGTCGATTTGTACTTTTAATACTTAATTTTATGTACATTAAACAAAGCACCGTAATAGTTTAACATACGTAATTCGCTTAATGTTAACAAACATGAATTAAATATCTCTAGCATATCCTTAAATATTTCGTGAACAAAATTTCTAATGTGTAACAGAACAATTATTATTATTATTTTTTTTTAACAGAAATTACTTTTTTGATATTACTATTTTGTAGGCGCATTTTTGTATGTGTATTTTGTAGGCACATTTTTGTACATGTATTTTGTAGGCATATTTTTGTACATTTATTTTGTAGGCACATTTTTGTACATGTATTTTTGTAGGCACATTTTTGTACATGTATTTTGTAGGCATATTTTTGTACATGTATTTTGCAGGCACATTTTTGTACGTGTATTTTGTAGGTGCATTTTTGTATGTGTGTTTTGTAGGCATATTTTTGTATGTGTATTTTGAAGGCATATTTTTGTACATGTATTTTGAAGGCATATTTTTTACATGTATTTTGAAGGCATATTTTTTTTTGTACATGTATTTTGCAGTCATATTTTTGTACGTGTATTTTGTAGGTGCATTTTTGTATGTGTGTGTTTTGTAGGCACATTTTTGTATGTGTATTTTGCAGGCACACTTTTGTATGTGTATTTGGCATGCACATTTTTTTGTACGTGTATTTTGCAGGCACATTTTGTATGTGTATCTTGTATGCACATAAATTTCTCATGACCCTATGAAACATATGTCCATACCTTTTCCACTGTTTAAAGAACATTTTTTTTATTATTCTTATTATAACTCTTAAAAACTCGGTGGAAAAAGAGATGGTTTTAAACGACAATTAAAAAAAGCTCTGGTGGGAAATATTGTAAAACAAAATACATGTGAACAAGTTATCACTGCAGCGAAGCGTTACAATTTACGACCCTGTCAAACACTTAAGAGGCATAGATAGCAGAAGGCAGCTGGTGGCAGAGGGCAACAGCGCGTATCCCTAACATCTGTTTCCTGGATCTCTGACTTGGTTCGTCCATTGTCATCGGAGGCACTCTGGGTTCTTCCATTGTGCCGCTTCAAACCAACTCTGATTGCGCACATGTCCAGTTATACGTTGTGTTTCACTTACCTTCCGGTAGAGTAGAATCTGCTAGGATTTATACGAAATCACGTTATATTTGAAGTATGCATCTGAGTATTTCTTTTTTAACTACACAATTTTCATTTTTTGTAATCATTTCAATTTACCTGCAGATTGTAGATTTTATGAGTATTTAGATTTTTCTAATCCAGTATCCTACAAGTTTTTATAGTAATAATTGAATGCACTGAATTTGTATTCTTAATTAAAAATATTCATTCGTATATTCACACTTCATTAGTTTCATAGTAATTGTGAAAATTCATACATTTTTATTAGTTTTAAACTTCGAGTTTCTTTTTAGTTTTCATTATTATATCAGAAAACACACAATTCATTATAAAATCAGTCCTGCATATATCATTTTGAAAATTCGCTTTTTCCCCGTCGAAATTTGAACTCATTTCTGCTTATTCTGTTATTAAGGTGTTTTTGTAAAAAATAAAATATATTATTCAAGCAATTTATTCTAATTTTCAGAACTTTAATTTAGATAAGATAATTTATTAGTATTTCGGTGATATAAAGTTTTATTTTTTTTTAAATCGTTTTAATATTAATAGAGGAATAACAGTTCATTTACAAACTCGTTAAGTATTTTCGCTTTAATATTAATATTTCAATGATATGAAGTTCTTTAATTTGCTGTAAATAAATAAATTTTTCTTTGATTTACTATAAATTAATTACTATTTTTCGCTTTATTATTGATATTTTAATATTTATTAATATTTTAGTGATATATAATTCCTCAATTTAAAAAAAATCGTTTTAAGAATAGTTGAGGAATGACAGCTCATTTAAACTCGTTAAGTATTTTCGCTTTATTATTAATATTTCAGTTATATAAAGTTCTTTAATTTAAAAAAGAAAATCTTTCTGAGAATAGTAGATGAATGACAGTTCATTTACAAGCTCAAGTTATTTTCGCTTTTATCATGATGCTATGGAAAACTTCCGTTTTAATGCTTTTTTGTTTCCTGCATATTCTTGTTTTCTTTTTTTCCGTGACAAGGAGATACAATTCCCGTCTGTTCGTATAAAGAAACCTGATTTTTTATACAGCGTGTGGCTGTGAATTATTTTTATTTGGAAAAATAGATCGACTTGCATCAGAAGGCATTCCGTTTCCGGTATATTTGTCCCACTTTTCAAACCTGGTTTTTGGAGGAAAGTATAGCAGTTTTCCTTTCTTTTTCTTCTTCTTAAAGTTTAAATAAAAAGAAAAGAGGCAATACATCAATATTTAGAAAATCGTATTTGTTTGTGAATTTTAAAGTAGTTGGAGCAGTAGTGACCAGACTTCTGAACTTGAAACTCGAACAAGCAATCCGAACCGAAGCTTTTACTGTGGATGACTAGAATAAAACTGTACACCACGACGTCATTTGATGACTTGGTTTCAAAGATGAGAGGAAGATATTAACCGTCATATTTCACTTTCAAGGGATGTTTCCTTCAAGTTGCGTTATCATCAAAACTCAACATTTAGCTCTCGACAATCCAAACAAGCAATCGAGCGACTTAAAAATAAAAAGTAATCAACAAGCTTTACAAGTTTATTGGCTGACGTATTAAAAAAAAAAAAAAAACGACTTTTGTTCGTAAATATTTTTTTATGGAAAGAAAATGTTTCAATGGAATAGTTTTTTTTTGCTCTTGTATTTCAATTTCTTTTTGTAATAGATTCATTTACGTTGTAACTTAATAGGCTGTTTAATAATATTTTTTTTATTAAAAGGAATATCATTATCACTTTCCCACTGTCACAACTCTGTCCGACGAATGTGATTTTAATGCTAATCTCGGATAATTAACCTTTGGTGGGACTACTATTAGGATTTTTCTTTTTCTTACCATGGAATTTGAACGTATATTGGCTAGTGATCGCTGAATGCAGTTTCGTAAACACATTATATCATCAATTATTCGACAACAATTTTTAAATTCTTCCGACTCATAATGCTTTAATTTATGTTTGTTGATGTAATCAATTTTCTACTAAATCATTTACTTATTAAATATTACTGTTGTTGTATCCCCTGAAAGTACAAGAAAATCAAATATCGTGGTGCTTCGAATAATATTGGCTATGCTGATTGCTGGCACGGAGTATAAATCCTCTTCCGAGGGATGGTCCAGACATTGCAAGGCGACTGCCATAGTTGAGCAATCAAAGACATGATGATGAGCAAGATCGACATCAGGATAGTTGCCACCTTTTTTTTTTTTGGTATTTCTTAACACCATCAGCAAAAATGTTCTTATTTTTTGTGATGCTTCATTCTTAATTACGTGAGAGTAGTAGCTGTTTTTCTGTCGAAATTTAGTTCCACAATTTGGTATTTAGTTTTGATCTTAACAGAAATTATAAATATAGATTTTACCAAAGCATTTGAATCTGCAAGGGAAGTAAGAATGGCAGTCTGGTCTTCATTCTTCTGAATGAATGTCTGAATGGCAGTTTGACTTCTGGCATTCTTTGCCAAAGAATCTGCAATTTCATTAAATACCAAATCCACATGAGCAGGAATCCATTGTAGGATACACATTCTGTGCAAACAGTGGATTTGTTCTAAAAGAGATAAAATGTTCCAAGAGCATACTTGAGAAACTTTTATTAAGAGCTGTGAGGCAGACCTTGAGTCAGTGAAAATAGCAATTCCATTAATTGTTATGATGGAGATAGCCTCAGATAGGCCTCAAATGTATTTACAATTATGTTAACGTTAAACATTTTTTTTAAATAAAATTATCCGTAAGTGATCAATATATATATATATATATATATTTGAAACTACGATATCTAAAATAATGAATCTAAAATAATGAATTATAGTATATAAATATATATATAATATTTATAAATATTTAATATATTAAACTTAATTATTACTTTAATATTTGTTTAGTTCATTATTACTTTAATATTTGTTTAGTTCATTGCAAAATAAAAGTGAAGATCACTATTCAAATTATACAAATCTATATTTTTTTAATTCGTTTGTTTTTGTTTCAAGGTGCTTAGCCACTCAGTAATCCTATCATAGTAAGAACTGCACATATTAAGTTACATGTTACTAAAATTATTTGTTTGCATTATCAGTGCACCTTTTTTTTTTTTTTTTTTTTTTTTCATTGACAAATACCCATATAGTGCATTTTTTAATGTTTATGGCTACATCAGTGATTTATTTATTGGTAATTAATGTTTACGGGATTACTTATTTTTATTCTAATTCTAATTGGAATTTGCAGGAAGAAGTACAACATGTTATTACATAACAATTTAGAAGAACGACGATGATAGATTATTTTTTACCCTGTGAATGTTTTTCCGTATAGTTAGGATGATTAGTTATCTTTTTTAAAAAATTGCTTTTAACAATACGTTAATCACATTTGTTTCCATGAATTTAAATGAATTTGTTAGTGCTTTTGAGTGTCTGATAAAAATATGGGTGAATGTTTGAATCTTATAACATTTGACTAGAATTTGTTTTCTTTTGAAAATTAATATTTAATAATCTTTTATTGCTAGAAAAAGAAAAGATTTTTGAATTTTGAAAAATCTTAAAATAAGTTTTTACTTATTCATTCAATAAACATTTTAAATTAAAAATTTTATGCATGCCCATTTTAATAATTATAAATGCATGATTCATAGAATTAAAAATTATTCTTCTCATTTTTTTTTTTTTGATAACTTATCTGAAAGAAATGAGTCATTTTATCTCTTTCAATTTCTCCTTTATTTCTTGAAACCATTGTTGATTTTTAGTTTTATCGGCCGCTAAACTATGAATGACTCAGAGCATATTGTTAAGATTTCTCTAATACGAACTTTAAATATCAGGCGTGTTAGATTGAATCAGCTGTTCATTTCTGTTACACTGTCATTTTAATTTTCCATAGCTTAACTGACACCTGTGGTAAGATGAATAATGTAAATGCGATTTGTAAAAAAAAGCTAAATATATTTGAAATTCAATGTTAAAGAAGAGAGTGAATTTTTTTAATTAAAGATAGAAACATAATTTTTTTTTTATTCCCATAAGGTTTTTGAAATATTTAGTCTTTTTATCAGAATTTTTATCTTTTCGTGTTGTTTTATTAATTGACACTTGAAAACTTTTAAAATAATTACGACATCTTTTTTTTTACATAATTGCTGAATTCAAATTTCCTGTGTATAACATTGCAGGGTAATTGTGTTTCGGTAATTTGACAATATCCTACCCGAGACGACAGACTTCTGATTGGATAACATGAAAACGTTTATTTTCTCCGACTATAAAATAATTGTACTTTAAAATTTATATTAATGTAAGATAAGATTTGTTATTATAAGATGGGTTTTCTTATTAAATGCAAAGGAGGGTTTCTTCGATTTTCTGTTGCACTTTAGCTGTAAAATCAGGTTTGACTTGTCGCTCAACGGTTATTTTGTGCTCACTTTGGGCTATTAGACCGGGACCTACAGTTTAAAGTGGATTCCGAACGACCAACAAATATCCATGCCACCGCCACGATTCGAATCTGAAGTATGAGGTACCAAACCCCAGAGTGCTAGCCAATTGGCCATCAGACCGCTGTAAAGTCAGGAGATTCAATTTATTTCATGTACTGTTTCGGAAAAGTTGACATGAAAATATTCATGAAAAATTTCTATGATACTGAAGATTTCAATGATACCCATAATTACTTCTGGTATATTGGCTTCTATTTTTTTTTTTTTAATATTAAAAGAGGGAGGGGGGATTTCGTGTTAATAAAACTTCTCGTTTGTACTTTTTAAAAAGGTTAAAATAATTTTATTTACTGTTAAAGTATAATAATTTTCTTCTTCATGGCGCAACAGTCCCATGGTGGGGGTAAGGCCGTTTGCCTACTGGCAGATTTCGAAACAAATGTTTTTCTTTTTAATGGGTAGGGTTGTCAGCCCCTACGTTCAACAGTCATACTAAACGGGGATTTACCGTTTAAAGAGAGAATTTTGTACCACTGCAAACATCCATGGCATTGCCTGGACTCGAACCTGAACCCTTATGGCACCGAGCGCCAAAGCGTTAGTCACTCGGCTCTCATAATGAATTTATTCTCCTCAAAAATGTTTGCGGCCTGATGTGCCAATTGGCCCGCGCTCTGGCCTTTTGCTACCACAGGCTTTTAGGTTTGAATCCTGGTGGTAGCATGGATGTTTGTTAGTTATTCGGAATCCTCGTTAAACTGTACGTCCGGTCTGTTTAGCCCTCGTGTGCACAAGATGACCGTAGAGCGACAAAACCAACCAGGCTAAACCTCAATGTTTTATACATTCACGAATATAAATAATCCTTTAAATATACTTATCATGTATAAGGTTTTCTTATTTTTAAATTTCTTTATCATATTGTTTCATTATAAAATTCAATTTTTTTTTTGAAGTGATTATCGAAACATATAAAAAAAGATTTACTGTGTACAGTTAATACAATAAATAACAATAAAACGCATTTATTAACTAAACATTTAATATTATAAAACAAATATTGTTTTCTGTATTCTTCTGTGTATTTATGGCTGCAATTTTGGTTTGGAAATACTGCATGTAGAATTCTTAAATTTTCTTGGAAACAAGATATCTTAAATGGTATTTCTTGAAACATTTAATTCCGCTCTCAGAGCATTGCTTTCTATTTTTTTGTTGTTGTTAAAATATTCTCCCCATTTCATCGCCTTTGAAGTTCAAGGAAAGTCAAGTCCGATCAAGGTTCTTTAGATTGTTGAAATGAGAAGTAAATAAAAAGGAAGTATGCATTTAGATTACCTTATCAACAGCACGTAGTCCAGTCACATCTAGCATGAATTACAATCTGTATTCTATCTTTTTAAAATAAGACATTGCTGCACATTTACTGAAAATTTGCTTTAACTTATAATGGATAGAGACCTAATAGTCGTGAATGCGTTTATTAAATCAAATCTACTTGATTAATATATTGTTTTTAGATTAAAAACAAAACAATATTAGGGACTGTATATTAAAACTGAATTTTGGAAAAAGGGCATGACCAAAGGCTGAAAACTGTACTGCTGAATTCATTTATTTTCTTTAGAAAAATACGCATTAGATATATTTTATTAAACTGTCTGAGATTTGTATAAATGTATTTAAACGTGAGTTTATAAAATTGACAAAACGGAAGAACTAAAAGTGTAACCATGCTTCCTCCTAAAAACTGGCAAGAACACCCTCTGTGGCATTCAGGAGGGAATAGTCAGTCGGCCTGGAGACTCTCACCCGAGAGGATGTACAGCGCAGCCTGCACTCCTGTTGAGAAAATTTTAGTTTATAGTCTCTCATCCCGAGAGGAAATATATTCAACTCCACCTGGCGCATCAGTTGACCTGCCAGACTCTCACCCGGAGAGGAAGTTATTTTGCGCGCCCCTGCCTGTAGCTGAGTATCGGGTTTTTGATAGAGACGTGAAGTCCTTCACAAATTGATAATTAATCTGTCTTTAAATACGTTAAATATTGTACATGTGTGTGGTGTTTTGTGTGTGTAATAAAACTGAGTTCTCAAACGTGTGCCTCAAGTATTTCAAGGTTGGTTCAAACACACCCAGTTAGAATCTGGATTGTCCCACCTGCACACGACAAAAGAAAATAAGTAACTATATCTAATGAATGCTATTCAGATTTAAACTATATTTATTAATTCAGATTTAAACTATATTTAGTTAATTCAGATTTAAACTATATTTAAGTTAATTCAGATTTAAACTATATTTAGTTAATTCAGATTTAAACTGTAAATCAATTATTTGCATGTTTAGATTTGTGTAACCATTGGTATTTCTATTTGTAGCAATATCAGCCAAATTTTTTGATTTTTTTTTTTTTGTTATCTTTAAACAAATTGAAATGCTGAAAATTATTAATACATGATAAAACATGCCTAAATTAATAGTACTAACTTAGTAATTGATATAAACCAGCTTGTATTTCCCATTTATGTATTTATATATGCAAGCTCATGTTTATCATGAAATGACTGAATTATTAGATGAATAGGTTACTCTTATCATGCAAAACGCATAAGCCATTTTCATTCGGCACACTCCCCGAGTTCTATTAGCTGCAGCGTGCTGAACTACCGAAACTGAATTGTCATTAGTGAAACGTTTTATCAATTAAAGAACGGAAGTAAGGACTCGGAGCTGTCCAACAGTGAATTACGAAGACATACTAGTAGCTGTAAAAATAATTAACAGTTGAAGTATATTGATAGAAATAAAACTCTATTGTAATCCTTTGTATACTGTAATGTATGGGAAAACAGTTGATTGATAGTTATGAATAGACAAAAAATTTTCTTTTGTTAAATTACGTATTGTTTTAATTATTGTGTATCCTGGTTTATGATTTGTAATTGCAATCATAAATATATTTTTATCTATTTTCATTTTTTTCATTCGTAATCATTTTTTGATAATATATGTTAAAAAGAAATTTTAGATGGAAATAATATATTATATTTGTAAAAATGAAAGTAGTAAAAAATAAAAGAAAACAGCGAATTGAATATAATATTGATCATAAAAACTGAAATCTTTCACAAATTTCAGTTTATCATGTGTGAACATACTTTGATGGACACATGGGAGTATAAAAATATTCAATAATCTAAGAAATTTACAAAGCAATTGGTCTTAATACTGCAAGAACAAGAGTTTCTGCACTTTAGGGTTCTGCATGTTTATTTGGCGATTTTTCCTTCGCGGTTTGCGCCAAGTCTCCTTGTAAAGAAACAAAATTTTTACAAAATATTGCTGTTTTAGCGATTCCATCTGGCGCAAAAAAAAAAAAAAAAAAAAGATTTAGCGAAATCGTCTCTAATCTTACTAAATAACTTACTAACCTTAATTATAACTAACTAACATTATTAACTTACTAACCTTAACCAAACGAAACCTTACAGTGCAGAATCCCCACAAGAACTATCAAAATTCAATAGCGACAGGAATATAATAAAATGTAATAACTCTAGAACATTATGAAGAAGCACTACCAAATTCAGACGGAGAAGTCTGTTAAGCGATGGTTAAATTAACTTTTAAATATAAACTAATCCATAGTTACTATTTGGAAGATATAGAAACAATAATCTGTTTATATTTTTGAGAGCCAGACACTTCAAAATGAACTACAGAGCATATGACTTGATATAGGTCAATCGTTAGATTTAGCAACGCATACATATTTCGTGCCAGTTTTTAAAAAACGCATATGAATAAAATCACATAAAAATCAGTGTTTATTTTAAATAAAAATTTTTGAAATGAAAGTTTGTCGTGTTGCGCGAAGAGATAAATCTGTTTTAAATAATAACTTGTAATTTTTTTTTTTTTTTTTTTTATTCTGGTAACTTCACTGGTTTGGCGACGCCGCTGACTTCTAGCCAGGACAACCTCAACTTGTTCGCACATGATAATCATTTTGTTCACACATTATAAAATGTTATACCGTTGATTCCTTCATGTTAGATTAAATGTTTTCTATTTATTTATTACTTCTTTATGATGAAAAATTCGTTTTTAACGTAGTTCAAAATATTTGTGTTCTAATTTCAGATGAATATTTCTTTGAGCAGTAATTTGTAGCATTCATTTTAGCATGTATTCATTTACTCTAATTGAACCTTCTTGGCTATTGTATTTCACAAAGTTGAATAGCCTTTTTCGATAATGACTTGTATCAGTTTGTTTTCGAACTTTTTATCTTTGTGCCCCTACTTAACAAAAGAATATTTTTTCATATTTTTGTCATTAAATGATTTTATATTTACAGTATATGAAGATAATTATTTTTTGTTCATATATTATAATATATTGTATTCAGAAATAATGGTATCAGAATATAAGCTTGCATTGAATATTGCATACATTTAATCAGCATGCATAACAAAATAATTTATATTTCCCACTTCTAATTAACTAAACATTTATGCTGCGAACCTTTTATATTATAGGTGTCATCGAACTGCACCTTTCCATCCCTGCCCTTTTTTTTATTCAAAATATGATGCATTTAAAAATTTATTAACTCTAACTTATTAATGAATATTTTGTGGTTTGCAGTTTACAAAAAAAAAAAAAAAAAAAAAAAAAAAAAAAAAAAAAAACTATTATTTTGTACAAATACGCTGTTGAAAAGGTATTTGGTAATGGAATTTTAGATCTGTAAGAGTTCATTATCAGTTGAAGTATATTCATTAAAATTTATGATAGTTAATGATAGTGTTCATCACCGAATTCTGCCGTACTACTGCTTGTTAATTTTTTTTTTTTCATTTATTTAAATGAAATGCATTGCGCCTACATTTTATATCCATCCCTACACCCTTTGGGGACCGGATTCCACAGTTTTAAAACAACTTTTTTTTACTTAAAGAGTAACAGTCTAGTCTGTGTGAAGAAGTACAAAAAAAATTATCAATTTTATGGTAAATAAAACTCTTTAAAATTTATCTTTCTTTGTGCGAAATTTTTTGACGAATAATATTATGCTGAAAGACCAAAGAAAGAAAAAAATGAATATACAACTGTGATAAGACATGAATAATTTATATAAATTATTTACTGTCTTTTCGAAAAAAAAATCTTTAATAAATCTTTGCTTTTGCAAAGAAAAGATTGATTTATTTTATTATTTTTTAAAAAAGAAATATGTTAATTATTTTATTTAACTTTTTTTTTTCTTGCGATATATGCGAAAACATTCAAATTTTTATATAAAAGCAATACATAATTTGATTACTTTTTACCTCTATATAGCAATTATAAATCATTATTACATTTAATATTATGCTAAAAGACAGAGAAAGAAAATTGAATATACAACTGTGATAAGTTATGAATAATTTATATATATTATTTCACTGTCTTTCCGGACAAAAAAAAATCTCTTTAATAGATTTTTGCATTGGTGAAGAAAGGATTTTATTTTTGTTTTTATTTCAAAAATGTATATATATTAATTGTTTAACATTTATTTGGTAATAAATATACGAATACATATTAAATTTTTATATAAAAGATACATAATTTGAAATTGCTATATAGAGGTGAGAATAAAATCATTCTTACAGCTTTTTTTTTTTTTTTTCTACTTCGTTTCGCTTAATACATCATGTTGATCATTAGCATATTCATATCAACCTCAATACTAATTTACATAATTGCGAAAATATTTGACGAAGATTTTTAATTTAAAGTCTTCCTCTCATTTATCACTTATGTAAATATTTAAATTGTTGCGTTCAACTAATTTTCGGAAGTGATTCTCCAGAAGTTTTCATTTGCCTGTTTGCATTTTATCGTTATCACGAACCAGCTGTTGTGATGTCTTGCTACAATTTTTAATACGCTGAAAGACTTTGCGTCATAAGCCATGTTGTTCTTGCAAGCAGATGTGTTTACAACTGCGAATTTTTTTTTTTTATTTCCCATCTGTTTAAATACACCCAATTCTAGGCATATTCAAGTTTTGGACTTGCTTTATCCATGTGTATACAATTTCATATCATTATTTGTGGATTGAAAAATAACTGTAGTTGGTGGAAATAAACTCGATGAGATGTGATTGAAAAAACTGATTAATCAATCCGAGATTTATCTACCCACTAAATGGATAGGCAAATGTTCTCTTTGCTGAAAGAGATAAGAACCAGCGTTTTATCTCACTCTCATCACTTTAGCTTGGTATTTATTTACGTTGTCACTCGAGATTTTCTCTGTAATTTATTGTTGTCATCAAGTATTATTGATTCATTTCGACGTATCGAGTGAATGCCTGACTGTTCTTTTAGTCCAATCGGGCAATCAAGGAAAGTCCAATTGATATAGTCCAATCGAACTTGAAATCTGCATTACTTTTACGGTGGCGCTAACTCATTATCTCCGCTATTTTAGCGTGCTCATTTAAATTAATATTATGTGTGCAATGAAGCATGAGATCTAAATTTTTCACTTTAGCATGTTTGTGACGCATGTATGCTTTTACTATAATATGTTTGATATGTAAGAGTCATTCTCTGTTAAATAGTGTCACATTATAAATAAATCCTTCATTTTAGAAATCACATCAAAATGTTGGAGATTTAAAATTAGGTAATTAATTGTTTAAAACAATCTTATTTATTTTACCTGATGGATTTTATTCAGCTTGATTTTTTTCTTTTACCTGATAGATTTTATTCAACTTGATTTTTTTTTTTATCTTTTACCTGATGGATTTTATTCAACTTGTTTTTTAACCTAATAATTTTAACAACCCAGACTTATGTCGTTTCTTCATATGTTGTTTATAAATAATCCTTATGTCGTGAAAACAGAAGCGCAATTCATGAAAAAAAATTTAAAATAAATAAAAACTAGTTTAGTTTTTGCAATCAGCAATTTAAATGTTTGTTTTAAGATTAAATTTTTTTCCAGATTATATTATGAGAACAAACTTAGAAACATCAAACCAATTACACATATTAAACTTTACTCTTAAACTATTCACACCTATCGTTAACAAGCTTTTTAAATTTTATTTCTTTAATTTACTATAATCTTAAAAGTCCAAAAGTGATTCTTAATAATAATAGATTCGAAGTTCTAATACATTTCTAGATTTTCGTGGGAAGCTTTTTATCGGCAGATAAAAAAACATCTACGCAAACATTTACGAGAATTTTTCATTCTCTTTTTATGTGGTCATCTTTTTATTTTTTGCCAAGACTAATCGAGGATTCTACTTTTAATGCGACGAGTCGTTTGTGTGTTCTACAAGTTGATTATTTTTCGTTAAATCTTTCAATACTTATTATTTTTCGTAAGGAATTATATTATTTTTAATTTATTATATTCATTTTTTACATTATTTTCTGCTTCATTATCAAACGAATATATAGAAAATGTTTCTACAAGGCAACTTAAGATGCATCAAGTAATTCTGAAAAACAAAAGGCAAAAAACTTTCAGATCATACTAAATCCGATGTGAATTCAATACTTTGCGTACCGCAATATAACTTACAAAAGAAAATCCAATATTTTTCATCGAATATGTGTGTGAAAATAAGCACCTGTTAACGGTAGACCTAACGTTTGTAAACATCTACTTGAGAAACATCAGAGACAAAATAACACTTTTTTAAACCAGATTCGTACGTTTTGATTTTAATAAAAACTGCTTAATGTTTTAATGCCATATATCTTTTCCCTGTTTTTCATTTACATAAAACAATTAATGAAAAAAAAAAAAAAAAAACTTTTATAAATTTCATTCATTTTTTGGTGTTACAGTATTTTTTTTTTTTTTTCTTATTTATGAGAAGTATAAGTAAAAACAAAAATGCAAAAATTGATTCAACATTATTTTACTCTATATGTCAATTTTGAATATTAAATTTTAAATTCTTTGAATGAAAAATTATGTTAAAAATACAATGTTAAAAATTAATATACTTCAATACACATCTGTTATATTTTTATCGATATTGCTATCATCCTAACAAAAGCAAATAAAGATCCAAAAGATAATTAAAAAAACATGATTGACATATGTGAAGCCATGTAAAATTCACACTTCTAAAATTAGACTATGAAGAAAGGTCACTTTAAAAGAAGCCTTTAAATTCATGATCACGTCATTCAAAATAATGAATTGTCAGCAATTTGAATTTTATTTTTGTGTGTGATGATGTTTCATTTTTCATGTGTCTATCTTTTTGGTAATTTAATTAAGTTTAAATAAATCGTTCTTTAATAAAAATTATTGTTTGTGTTGTGCAACTTACTATATATTAACTTATAAAGAACACAATGTAATTCCAATAAAATCAAAAAGTTAAGTATTATTAAGTTAAAGTTTAATGTGCAATATTTGAATAGCATAAACAATATTTTTTTTTCTTCTAATACAGTTGGCAATACATAAGCAATAATTTAATTCCATAAATGGAATGGCATTATTATGTATATTAAATTAATTAAATTGGACTTAAATTATTTTATTATTAAATTATTTATTATTAAATTGGACTTAAATTATACAACATAATATTGGCATTCACATTATTAAATTTGTATTTCATTTAATATAATTGAAACTTGCCTGTTCATTTCAGAGCATAAAGTTGTTATTGTGGGTCTTGACAATGCTGGAAAGACAACAATCCTTTATCAATTGTAAGTATAAATTATCAAAACACTCCTCTGGATTTATCATAATTAGGTTTCAAATTAAAAATCACATTCCACAGAAAACAAAAATTTTTTATTCTAGGTTAGTTTCAAAAGTAAATAATTTGATATTAAATATTATCTATTTAAGAATTTTTAAAAATTTTATTTCTTTTAGTTGTTTTTAATTGATTGGTTAAAATGAACATATCATTTTAATTCATTATATCAGATCAACTTATTAGACTAAATCTGCAGTGATATTTTTGACACTAATTTGATCAATTTAAATTTAACCTTAAAAAGCAATTAAGTTGAAACAATTTTATGTAGCTGAAAATTTATTCCCTGGAATAAAGTGCACCATTGAAAATTCTGACAATAAATTCTTTGAAATCATAACAAGATACTTATAATCAGTTAAGTTTCTTAAAGACTTTGGTACAAAGTTAAGGAATATTTTCCTTTTGTCAATAATTCTTGATTTCTTATTTTAATAAATTAAGTGATGAATTCATTAAAATTATCTATAGTTCATCATTCTGATAATTTTTTAAAGATGTAATTTTTCATTATGCTTGTTAGTCAGATTTGAAAAACTGAGACACTAACTTATTTATAAAATAATTGTTTGTTATTTTCAACGATTTTTTAAATCTGTCCCATGGTTAAGTTAAAGTAGCTAAAATCTAGTGGCATTCCTGCATTTAGGCAATTCAAGTTTGTATTATACAAGAAAATGTTGTCAACACTGTTGTTCTATTTCTATTTATTCAATTACTAGATTATTTTAAAGCAATTTTTTCATAAACTGATCAAAATATGTGATCTATTTTTCTATCCTTTCATTGCTAATTGATTTGATATTTTTAATTAATTAAACATATGTGGTTTTAAATTAATTTGAAATTTTAGTAATTAAGAAAATTTTGAGTTCTTATTGTAAATATTAATTCTCATTTCAGTTTATTGGATGAAGTAGTACACACATCTCCTACCATTGGAAGCAATGTAGAAGAAGTTGTATGGAAAAATATTCATTTTATAATGTGGGACTTGGGAGGGCAAGATTCCTTAAGAGCTGCATGGAATACTTATTATAGTAATACAGAAGTGAGCCTTGTTTTGAATTCTTTACTAAAAGTATTTCTGCTCTTTTTAAATAATTTAATGATTGTCACACTTGATATATTTTCAAATAAGAAATCAGGTCAAATAAATTATTAGATTATTCAATATTTTGTTATTAAAAGTTATGAAAATTATTTAAATTATTAGTAACAACATATTTAACAGAAGTATGGAATACTTCTGAATAATATTAATTATATATACTTCCTGAATAATAGTAATTTTTAGTAGGATTAATTTTATTATAATTCAGTACATTTTAATTTAGTCTTATAAAATTATTTTTTTAAATTTAAACTAGCATTACTGTTGAATAATGTGAATGAAACTAAGATTGCTCATGACCATTTAATTCATAAATGAATTCTTAGTTAAAAGATTCAGTCTATATAAAAGAATCAGACATGCAAAAAAAAATTGTATAATAGATTTATCCTTCTAAAGTAATTATATTCTGAGATAATAATGTGATACTGTGTGTATTCTACATAAATTGCAAGAATAGTTTAAAGTTATTTGTAAAAATTTTGTAACTAATTATAATTTGGGATTACCTTTGTGGGATTTTTATTCATACTGAAAGAAAAAAAAATGGTTATTGGTTTCTGGGTTATTAAATGTTATAAAAATTGCACATTAATGTAATTATTTGATGCCTTTTTTATGTTTATGTTCTACATTGTTTGTTTTCTGACTTTTTGTTTTAAATAATATGCTGCCTTATAAGAATTTTCCAGGGCTTTTTCTGTACAAAAATAAAAGTGCAGGGTTGTAATCTATAAAAACCTTATTGGAAGACATTAAAAAAATTTTGATATGAAAAGAATTTGAAAAAAAAAAATGAATCAAACAGAACTAATTAAACTTTGATTATAAATCAGGTTTTTCAAATTTACTTACATTTCATTACATACTCAACTAGCTATGTTTTGATTTCATATGCTTTCTGGAATGGAAATGCAATCAGAACTTAAAATTTAATGAAACAAATGATTTAATATTTTTCTTTACTGAGATAGTTAATATTTTGCTTAATGAACATAAATTATAATTGTCCCCCTATTTTCTTTTCTAAAAATACCACTTTTAAAAATTAATGTAATCTTTATCTTGTATATGTTTTTATAAGAATTTATTATTTATGGAACTTTTTTTTTTTAATTTAACTATAATTTAGATGTTTAAGTTCAACGTGATTATATTATATATATAATGATGCAATATTAAAAGTTTAGTGCATTTATTATAATTAATAAGCATTTATTTCTTACATCAAAATGCATGTTTTACAGTATAAATTTATACATTTAAATTTTTTTTTCCAGTTTCTTATTGTCGTAGTTGATAGTACAGACAGAGAAAGATTATCAATTACTAAAGAAGAAGTATGGAGAATGTTAGCTCATGAAGTAAGTTGAAATATTAATTTTTTTTTTAATATGTAAATATCAAAGATCTGCTTGCTATGATTGGTAGTTAATACTGAAAAATGGAATTATCATATTTTCAAAGAGATCTACAAACTTTTTGTTATGTTTTTGAAATTTTTTTGCTATTTATTATTAACATTACATTTTTAACAATTAATATTGTGTCATTATAATGTATTTGCTTTCTGTTTAAAACTTAATGTCTTTATAAGAATATTATGATCATGCATTTTTAAAATTGTAATAGTTAAAGATTATTTTTAGTATACATGAATATGAATGTATTAAGAAAAATGTATTATTTATAACTTTGTGGTAAAACAAAATAATTCTCAAAGGAGCTAAATCAAAAAGTCATTTTTGTTGATTTTTCACTTTTAAAATTTCTCAATGTTATACCCAGCATCTAAATTTATTTATTTTATACTTTATTCAGTACCTTCAACTTAATATTTAAAAATTAGTCAAGATAAATCAATTTTTCTAAATGTCCTAGTTAATCGAAATTTAAATGTCAATTACTTACTTAATCTTTTGTAGAATAATCATTCAATAATTTTTTTCTTCATGTATCCATCAGAAAAAAAATATAAACATCAATTCAAGTTTATATACATGATCATTATATTTAAACTTTGCTTTATCAGAAGACTTCAAAGCCTCTTCTATACCTCCAAACAAAACCAAATTTTGTTCATATATTGTAAAAAACAGTAAACTATTATTTGTGTTCAGTGAATCATCTGTTATTTTTCAACCACACTGTACATTCTTAAAACTATGCTTTCTGTTATACAATGAAAATTTTCTGGTAGGATTCAGCAGAAGAAAAGTGTAATTCTGTCTAGAGATACACACCAGTGATTGTATTCCGAAAATTTGAGTCTCAACATAGTATACACTCATAGTTTTATTTGAATGGGATCACTTAAAGCAGATTTCTGTATTAGTATCATTATATTTACCATATGCAATATATATATTTGTTCATCAAGTTTGTTCGTCTGTATTGTGTTGATTTAAAATAAATTCATTGAATTTTATTTTTAAATAAGGATTATAATTTTCTCTTGTGAATTTTAAAATCCATTTAATTTTCATATGCATATTAGTAGTTAGTTTCATAATGCTATTTGTTGAAGAGCTATTATCAAGAAATAATAAATTGTTGCTGAATGCATTAAAATTACTATATTAGATACAATGTGATATCGTTCTCAAATAGTTTCAAAATATGTTTTATCATCAACATATTCATTCTCTGTTACATCATTAGGTATGATTGGATGAAACAGAATCCATCCTTACTCCTTGTTACAAGATTGTCACATTTTTAAAATCATTTTTCTTTTCACATATTGTCTATGAACAGCACCATTTCTATTGTATGCATTATTGAGGCTATCGTTTGATAATTTTACCATTTTTGCATCTAAATTTTTGGATTAAATCAACGTGCAGTTGATGAATCATGTTCATCTACTGGTTCGTTTAGATTTGTTTATCTTTTAAAATTTATAATCTACAACTAGGGGTCCAAAAGCCCTTCATTTATTTCATCAACAAAAAGGGGATAATAGGCACCCATTTCTTTAGAAAAAAAAACTGATCTTTTCTAACAAAACTAATTGAATTTTTCTTCATATTTATAAAGTACTTATTTTATTTAAAAATTAAATAAAATTTATAATCTTTTGGTATATAATTTTTTAATATCATTTAAAGTATTTTTATCTCTGGAGAAATCAAATTTTCAGGATGAAAGCAGGATTATATAATTCACTAAATCATGTATAATTTTCATGCAACCTGTTTCTGTATTTTAACCCATTTTTAAAAGATCTATATATACATTTTTATAATCTTTTCCAACAAAAATTTATATATCATTTCATAATTATTATTGGGATACTCTTGTACATTTAATTTCACCTAGCCTTCAGTCATATATAATAAATGATCAAATATCTGATTAATTTTATTGTAATTCTCATCTCTTTCAATATACTGAGGTCAGCAGAGCTGAAATTAATCAGATTCTGTTGGTATATTCTTAAAAGCCCTTCATTTACCTTTTGCATTTTTATGTTGCACATTAGATTTATCGAATCTAAAATGTTCCTGTTTTATTTCTATTAATAGATCTGATTATATTAATTCTTTAAATGTCACAAGTGCTGAATTTTTTTATTCGACATAAGGTCACTTATATAAGATCACTAAGTCACACCCTTTGATAAATCTTTTAAACTTTTTTTTTGATTTAAACTTTTACTCCACATTTCAGATTTTGGACATGAGTAATTAACCTATTCATACTAATATACCTTTGAAATTCTATTTTGACATGAAACCCTTTAAATAATATTTTATATTCATTAAAAATATCAAATTTGTATTTCAAAAAGAATCCACATGTGTACTGTTTTTCTATTTGTTGTGAAGTTATCTCAAATTTTTTATAATTTTTAGTATGTATTTATAAAGTAAAGTAATGTGTACTGATAAAGTATGTAAAAATCCAAAATCGAAATTTTTTTTTTTTAGATATTATAAATGAAAAACATTATTTAATTTCTATTGTCATTCACAAAATTATTCATTATTTTGCAATAGAGTGCTATAGTTCTGTTTCTAACGCCTTTAAGTATTTTACATATTAATATCAAGTATACAAAAATTCAATGAAAAAAAAATAGTATGATTTTGATAAATTTTCATATAAAAGTGATGCATGATGAGGCATTGAAGCAAAAATTCAACATTTGTCAATTTTTTTTCCTTATTATTTTAAAAATTTATTCTTTCTTTCAAAATATTTGAACAGTTTGTGGGTAACTAGTTGAAATAGTATTGTGAAAATTAAGATGAGTGTTTCTCAAAATGTGACTTCTTTTTTAGTACCTCACATGCAAATAATAGAATTTATTTCTGTATTCAGCTGCGAGCAAGAAATATAAGCTATTCTTAAATTATCAATAGCAGTTATATAGTATGCTATTTAAAAATAAAACTATTTATTACCAAGTATATTATACATTTCCAGTTCAAAATAAAGTTATACTAATAAATTTTTCTTAATTTTCATTTTCTTTATATGGTACTACTTACCTAGTTCATGTCATTTATTGTTTTGTAACACACTATAAATATTTACAAACAATTAATGGTAAGAATTTATACAAGTTTAGGCTTTATCCTTCATGAATTAGATTACTGGAATGAGTTATTTAATTCAAAATAGTAGATGACACACTACTCTTCTTGTGCAAGTATATTTATTTTTTGATTATTGCGCTTAGATCTACTTTCACAAGATATTATTTAATTAAACGTCCAAAACATCAGGTCAAGATCTGAAAGCAAAATGATAGATTTGATTCTTCGGGATGGAGAAAACTGACAATAAAATTGTTTGATTCTTGTTATTTTTAGTAAGAAGATAAAACAAACAGAAATCCACCAAGAATCCTAAAACTATAATTATGAATCCTATCTATCCCTATTTGATCTAAATGAATTTTTAGGATAGTTTTATAAATTCTTCTAATTTAAAAATTAATTTCTCAGTATCCCATTATTTTTACACCTTGTATTTATATAATACTACTAGTTGACCCGGCAAACGTTGTTTTGCCATATACATTATTTCTATAAAATATTTTTTTAGTTAAATAAAAAAAAAAAAAAACTAACTTACTATAAGTGTGTGGAAATATGGTTATGATTGGAAGAGGAATGGAACGTTGCAAACAATGGCGGCGTATAAAATGATAATACACTAACCATTTATTTATTTCATTCATTATATTTTATTAAATTAATAAATATATTTTAAATTACATTATATAATAGCTGTATATGCATCAAAAATAGTTATTTACATATTTACTAAAATTATGGCAATTAAAAAATAAGCAACATCAATCTCTAAGTGCAATGGAGTGTACGATATTTTTGGTTAGTCCGTCTTTAGCCAACACAAACAAACTGGATGGTTTACCCACACGCGAACATGCCACGTATAGTTGTCCGATGGAAAAACATGATGTGCCCAAATCTAAGCCACAAACAGACATCGTTTGGCCTTGCGACTTATTGATTGTCATTGAGAATGGCAATCTAATTGGAAATTGAATACGTTTGAATTCAATTGGCACATATGTGGGAATCATAGGGATTCGTGTCAGCAATATATTTTCGCCTCAGTACTTGCCATTCAAAATGCTGGCTTCGATAACGTTTTTCATTAAGTTTTTAATGACTAATCGTGTTCGATTGCACAGCCATGGTCGGTTCAAATTACGAATCAAAATAACCGGAGATCCAACCTTTAATTGTAAATGATGCGGTGGCATGCTTGGCAAATCAATGAATTCAAAATCTCAATTGGATAATTTACAGCTTCATTGGCATCGCAAACTGTATCGATAGATTTGTATGACACCAAGTTCCCTGGCAACAACTGTTGTATCTTGGAATTTAAACCATTGACGTCCACATTTTTTTTGCTGCCAAAATTGCTCTTTCTGCCTGCCAATCAAGATTTTGGAATTGTGTGCATACATCGGGAAATATGTGGTCGATGAGATTATTTTGCGAGTCGATGATTGTGCAGAAATCTGTCGGAAATTTTATGCATCCAGTATTTACATGTACAACAATTTTTCCATCGCCATTATCTAATAGTTGTTTTGAGAATGTTTCACAGCGGATGGATCTTGAAGCATTTGAATGCTCATGTTTACTTTTTGTTGTAATTTTCAAACATTACGCCACAGTGACGATGATTTTAAGCAAGTGTTGATCTCATCAGCGTTCGTTGAACGTGGAATGGCAGGAAGTGTTTGCCTGAAATCACCTGAAAGGAGTAACAGAGTGCCGCAAAATAGTTTGTCATTGTAAGTTTATGCTTTCGATAATCTTATGCTTTCTAATTGCAAATAACACTTACTTTACTGGAATCCCAGATTCGCCACAATAAAGTAAATTACATCACAATTACACCTGTAAGTTAAAACGCAATAACAGCCATCTTTATTTTTCTTAGAACAATAATAAAGTTTTGCTTAACTAAACTTTAGCACACGCAACACGTGTAAATATAATTTAATGCTACATGTGCAAAGAATATAACTTAACAAAACATTAAGACACATGCTACACGTGCAAATATAACAGTATTCATTCTCTTATTATTTGACTTACCTTTAACAATGATAAAACACGTATATTTATTTAACACGTAAATATTTCTATTTCTATTTTTAATTTAAAAAATTAAAACTATTCCCACAAAAACGTTGCGTATAATATATACAGGTAAAGCAACGGCCGTTGTTGGCGCGAGTTCACAACATGTGTTGATTTATATAAAATCATTTAATTAAATAAAAGTAAAAAAAATGAAGCCGATTAAAGACTTTAATTTTTGTTTAAGCACACTTGCTGTAATGTCATGACTAAGAAATTAAAAAAACAACTGCATTGTTTTTGCGAAAGAAATTTTTAAAAATATTTGGGGTGGACCATCCTTATCACTTAGGGGTTTAGAAAATAGATTACGGCCGATTCGCAGACCTACCGAATATGCACAAAAAGTTTCATTAGAATCGGCCAAGCCGTTTCGGAGGAGTTTGGCAACAAACACTGTGACACGAGAATTTTATATATTAGATATATAATGTGCATAATAACCAATTTATATATATATATTATTTTTTATATTTGCATATTTAATAATTTGCATTTTTGCCAATATTTTAAATTTGCATATTTAAAAAGATTTCCAACTTTTAAATATTGAATATAGAGTAAATATTAGCATTGAAATTTCTTTGCATCCGTTAAGTTAACAGATTAGTTATTTCTATAATTGGTCAAAGGATAAACTATAAGTGTAATTGATTCAAACTTAAGTTTAATTTAAATTTATAAAAGTTTTACTGATATTTGATTTTGTTGTAATTATTTATGTTGCGATATTTAGAACATATAACATTTTAAAACTATATTTTATTTAATTTTGAATGTGTTCTTTTTTACAATATATGTATTTTTGAAAAATGTTTTTAATGGAATATCATTTATTTACAATTTAGTTAGTAAGTGTAGCATATGAAACAGTGCACTAACTTTAAATGATTTGTAACAATATTAGCCATGCTAGCAAAATCTGATTATAGCTGCATTAATTTAAAAAAAATTTAAACAGCATTTATTTTGATATAATTTGTCTAACCTTCTATATTTAATCTTAAAATAAACTTAATTTTTCCTCTTACAAATACTTCTGTTTTAAATACTTAGCATTAAAAAATTAAATTTTACTTTTGAAACTATTTTGATTTTTTAATTTAATTTATTATTAAAATATCTAATATTTCTTGTTAATTAAATGAAAAGTAGAATAAGTGATATATTGTATATTATCTTATTTTTAAAAATATATTTTAACTAGTTTTGTTTTATTTTTAAGGATTTAACAAAGTCTGCAGTTTTAATCTATGCAAATAAACAAGATATTAAAGGCTGTATGTCTCCTGCTGAAATATCTGAACAATTGAATTTAACCTCCTTAAAGAAGCACAGGTGGCATATTCAAGCATGTTGTGCTCTTTCAGGAGAAGGGTGAGTAATTTAATTATGCACATTTATTTTCATGGTTTACTTTTACATATTAGCATGATAAATTGTTAAAATTTCAATCAAATCTGCTTTTTAAATATGTTACACACAGCTATGGGATAGTGGTAAAATTTTGTTTCCAATGGCAAATAAAAGCAAACACACAAAAATAGAAATTATATTGATTTTTTTATTTCTATTTTATGAACTGTCTTTCTTAATTACTCTGATTCTGCCTTTAATTATGTAAATAATTATCCAATTTACTTCATAATAATAATAACAAAAACATTAAAATGCTATAATAAATTTCTTTTCAAGAAAATTAATTTTTTTTGTGTGCATGTGGGGAAATAAAAATATGCATATTATTGTACATATCTTTCAATGCTTATTTTTGCATATTCGAATAACATCTTATAAGGAATTAATATGATAAAAAATTATAATTGCTTCAGACTTCTCTATTTTTTTATAATGTTTTTCAATATTTTGCAATAAACTTTATTCTTTTATTTTTACTTTGTATAATTTGAGTATTCTAGACACATGCAGTTTAAATGTATTTGTATTCAAATGTTTGCAAATATTTTTTCTAGAAAAAAATGACTTTCGTGTTTGATTAAAATTTTTTAAAACATTAGTTAATGAAATAATAGAATATTTCATTAACTGATTTTATAGAATATATTATGTAATATATAAATTATATACTTTTGTTAAAAAGCTTACCATTATATATAAATCAAATTGTATATTGTAAAGTGTATTGGGCAAAGATTAGTATTGTCGTCGTAAAAGTAATGAACTTTTGTACTTCTAGTTGTATTAATGGCTAGTTTAAAAATATTTTACTTCAATTACCAAGTACTTGTATTTTAATATATCAAGCATCAAAATTAGCCGTATATATGTTAAATAATTTGATTGAAAGATGATAGTTCTATTTATTCAGCTATGCAATATAATTTGTCTTTCCAGCATTTTCTTTTAGTTCAGAAATTTAATTACCAATGATATATCACTGAAATCATTTTTAAACATATAATTTCTTGTGTATTTATCAAAGTTAAACCCAAATGCTTATCAATCCTATAAATTTTATGGTTAATGATGCTGTTTTATCTTGCTTTCATTTGCTGAGCAAACACTTTCTGTACACTTTCATTATATAAAAATTTATGAATATTTTTCATTTAAAAACATCTAAAGAAATATTTAAAATGTTATAACTAATTGTCCAACAGCTGTAAAACTTTTCAACTTGTTTGTGAAAAAAAAATGTAATAGTAAATATTCATTATATTTTACAAGTAAAAAATATCTTTCCACCTATTTGTATACATAAAAATGTGCATCAGATGCATCATTAGTTTGATATAATTGTTTGCTGTACTTGTTCTGTCGAATGTAGGGATTCTATGTATAGATTCTACTGGTATTCAGGAAATAAACTAATTCATAAGTATAATATCATTTGTTGCCCCCTATGATAGTTGAGTTATACCATATATGAAGAATGTTTGTACAGTGAATTAAAAAGTAAATTAATAAACAAATTATTCATCGCAGCATTTAATGAGGAGAAATTAATATTTACAAATAATTGAAATTATGCAGAAATAAATTATCACCACAATAAAAATGAAGCAACTAAATTTCTATGTGTTAATGTTCCATTGAAGTGGTTGAACTGAATGATGAAGTTCCATAATTAGAAGTTGGTTGTTTTTTTCTGCAGTGCAGAAAATAATTGATTTTTGGCTTACCTGATAGGCATGAGCATTGAGAGAGAACATGCTCCTTTTTAAATTTTGTTATAAACAGCTGGTTTGCATGTTTTTTCTTTCTATTCAACTGTAATGCATAACATCATCCTTGAGATTTGCTGTAGTTGGATTCAATTAAATAAACAAGTATTGATAATCTTTTTTTGATATGCATGTATGGGAAAAATATTAAATTACTTCACTACACAAAATTGCATATCAGAAAAATATGCAGTTTTATTTTAATTAGAGGAAATTAAAATTTTTATAATTTAGATCTATAGTGCAATTGAGAAATCAAAATTTACAAAATTATAAATTTCAAAGAAATCAACTTCACTCTATCAAATCCATGTATTTTTTACACTGAAAAAAAAAGAATGGTAGAACATGTTTTATTTGTAATTAATATGTTTGATATTTTTAAATCAAAGCTAATTTTTATTTTTTATTTTTTTGCTCTTAGATGTTTTTATTAAAAATTTTATCTGAAATAAATAAATAGGGTCAAAATAATTTGCTTAATGACGGCTATGTTTTTCTGTAATAAGATGTTTAATTTTGTCAATAGTTATTAGTATATTTAAGACAATTTTATTTCTAATTAATATAATATGATATTAAGAAAAATGAGATGTATCAATTTCAGTTAGTATTATTTTTAATTATAAATAGTTCAGCGTAATTTCAGTAAAAACTGGATTATATATTTTTCTCTTAAGAATTTGTTTTTATGAATATTTGAATGTGAATTCTTAAATATTTACAATGGTAATTGGTTATGCTTACTTTTATTTGGTACCAATTTGGAATAATTTAAATAATTTGTAGCATAAAACTTATTTAAATTTGCTCTTTTCTGAAACTTTTTATTTTCCATTTTAATTTATTTTACAGTGATGATATCTGATCTCAAAGTCATGTTTTTAATCTTTTATTTTTAGTGAATTGTTTTTGCTATTGCTCATTAAAATTATTAACAATATAATAAGTTATGAATTGTTGCTGTTAGTGATTTAAATTTTTTGACACTGTTAACCGATTCTGGTCTTCATACCATAAAACAAATATATTCTGACAATGGATAGTATGGAATAGCAAACATCTGGTTTAACGGCGGAACTAAATCGACTACTTGTTAGGTGGGCTAGTTGTATATAAATGGAACAAAATTGCTTTTAAAAAGAAAGTATAATAGTTAGACAAGAAATTTTTATCTAGTTTTTGTTTTATTATCATGTCATTTAAATTGTTAAAAAATTTGTATTGCAATTAAAATCTTTCTTAAATGATATTTTCTCCCTATGATGCCATTCGATTTACGGCCACTTGCTATATTTCCACCCAACTGCTGGGCGGATTATAACAACATAAATATATTCAAGATATATAATCAAATATTAAATTTTATGGGCTATACTAGTGCCAACTATTATTTTCAATGCAACTATAATTTACTTGTGTATTTTAAATTTATTTTATCATTTAAAAAACATTAATTATTTATTTTGTTAAAAAGCTTATGGTGTGCAATTTTTGTTTTATAATCATACTTATGAAGGCATTTTTCCATAATTTTTTTTTTTTTAACTTTGGCCATTTTCTTTAGTAGGATTGCTTGAAAGAGCTCTTTCAATCTTGCCTTGGAATAAATGAATTTGTAACTTCTAACTGTATTTTTTGTTGGATAACTGAAATTGTTCTCATTTATCTGCCTATTCATATGATAATTGAAATGGGAAAATCATTTCACTCAATATTACTTTTTACCATTATATTTATTTTTATATATTGCATATTTAGATGCATGTTAATACATTTTACTTCAAATAGTACATTAATTTTATTTTTGCTTTGAAATTAAATAAATTTGATTGTGAAAAATTTAAAGCAGTTCAAAACATATTACATTTTCTTTGTTTAATCCAAGTTAATGTAATGAATAGAGTTTAGGCCTTTAAACACTAAAGATATTTTTATTCATCTATAAAAATTTTTCTCGTTTTTCTTAATTATTTGTAATAGTTTTTTTATTGCAGTTTATATCAAGGACTTGAATGGATTTACTCTAACTTGAAACACAGGAAGTGACAGCAATTTTTCTCTTAGTGCCTAAATAAAAAAAAATCTTCCATTTGGTCAAATCCCGAAGTGGCTTAAAATGCTTATTTTTAAGGCAAGTTGGGGTTATTAGTCAACTTTTTTTATTTCCCACTTTTGTGATTTATATCATTATGAAATATATCCATTAGATAAAAAAAAAAAGTACTTGAACTATTCTGAGAATGGGTTTTAAAACTGTCATTTTTTTAATATTTTTCAATTGGTCATGCAACAATCCTTTTGAAGATCATCAGTGTCGGTACTGATGAGCTTCAAAAGGAACTGTACTTTTGTATATTTATGAATGAATCGATAATCCTTCAATTGTATTGTAAAAGTGATTTTGTCGAGTTTTGATTTGATTGAAATTTGATAAACATTTTAAATTAGATAATAGTCTAATAAACAACTTAGTTGTTTTATCTCCCATTTATTGTTTTTCGAGATCAACTTTCAGTAATCTACCCATTTTCATTACAAAACTTTGTTGTTGATTAAACAAAACAATTTTAAAGATAAACTGAAAATTCCTGAAATAAAATTTATTTTCCAAAATCTTTTCAACCTCAAGCAGATTTAATTTTTTGATGTAATTTACTTTAAAAATAATTTATTTCTCAATTTTCAAGATTTGCATGTTTATTTCAATAATCTCATATATTAATAATCTCGTTATATAGATTTTCCCATTATATTTTCAGGAAAATCTCAACTAAACTCACTATATTTTGATTAAATGAAATGCTCGACTATAATTTTATATTATTTAAGGTAATGTAATAAATTTCCAATGTATGTAAACAGATTAAAAACTTTATTGTGTAAATATCTATACTGACTCATTCATGTTCATAAAAATATTCATTTAAGTATATATATATATATATATGTTTTTATTTCTTTATTTAAAGTTGAATGATAGTGTTCATTAATAAAAAAATATAAGAGTGTCTCCAATCGAAAAAAAAATGTATTTTTATTACTGTTCATATAATACTCATCTATAATTATAACATTACATATTGTGTGGTAAATTGTTATTTTGTTGTCAAAACTAGCATTTCTTGTTGTACTCAATCTATGAAACTTGTTTCATGACATGCTATATTAAAGCTAGTTAAATAAACAATTTACTTCAGATTGACTTAGTGAATTTTTATCTCATATTCATAATTGCCTTATATATACTATCTGATTAATTATATGGATTTGTAATGAACTAAAATTGTGTGTGTATATACTATTTTTCAAAATATAATTTTTAATCATGTATTGTCCTATTTGTATAAAAGTACTCATTAGCATTTCAATAAAGTTTGCAATTTATTACCTATGCAATAAAACTATTTATCACTGATTTTTAAGTAGATATATTTATTTTTCTATGATAATTTTAGAGTTACCAACTAGTATTTAGAAAATCAAAAATACATTGCTATCAATTTATGGGTCACCTTAATATATTAAAGCTGTTTAATAAATGCAATGTTGTTTTTGAACTTAAACAGTTACTGCTGTCATTGATGAATTTCTTCCCAATGTTTTTTTGTTTTATTTTTGCAGAGATGCCCAGTACTATGATTCTCTGTAGTTACTATGACTAAATTTTGGATTAACTGGACAAATTTTAAAAAATATATATATTTCTGCAGAAATTTAAAAAAAATGATTTTTGTCTATTGTTTTTCCAATTTTACATAATAAAAAAAAAACATTAATTTTATGAAAAATAAAATATTTTTTATGAATTCTTTTAGTAATGTGGAAAGTAATATTCAGTCTTATTCTTTAAATTACACGAATATATTTTTGCTCTTACAATTTTCCTTTGCTGTTAAAATGAACTGTAAGGTTTTTATTTACAGAGAGAGAGAAAGTAATAGACAAGTTTAATATTCATATGTATAATTTTATGATTGGTGTATATTACAAATTGGTTTAATTTTCATCGATTTTTTTTCTTTTATATTTACAATGTATATCTTTTCATTTCAAAATGCTGTGCTATAGTAGGAATTTAAAAAAAATTTATTTTTTTCCTGTAAAAATGTAATTTGTAAAATTTCAGCTCACAGCATTAAGTGAAATTTAACTAATGCTGACTAAATTAATTGAAAATTAACTAATGATTGACCATTTCTAAATTAACACTATTTGAGCAAAAATTTCTCTAATTTTTATCATAAAAAAACATCGCTACATTACTTGATAATGTTATAAATTGCAGCTATAATTGTGAATGTGCATATCTATTAATGTGAATTTGTGGTAATGTTCGTACAGGGCTAATTGTGTTATGAAATTTAAAAAAAAAAATAGTAAATTTAATGCTGCTTATTCTAAAAATCATTATGTCAAAATCATTTTATTCTCACTCTCATCCACTTGAAACGTGTGCATGATTTTTATATGCAGCTGTATGAAATAACAAATTAACTGGACATATTCCCCTTTCATGTCAGATTTTGTTGCATTTCATTGAAAAGATAAGGGAGGATATCTTATTTGTTTCACATTAATTTGAAACTTAGACATGCAATTCTTAAAATTTCTATTGTATCCACAATTAATCCCTGGTTGATGAACATTTCGATTAGAAGATAGAGTTTTGTGTTGTAACTTACTCTCCCCTGCCCCTTCGTTCTTTACAAGCATAAGAAACAACAGAAATTATCTTGGATCAAATAAATCTTTTTTGAAGTTGGCATCTCTGCTTATGTAAAAATTCAATTATTTATTTTCCATTTATAATTAATTAAAGATAGATTGCAATGCAATCCTAATTTTTTTATAAGTATTAATCAATAATTGAAAAATATTTATGAACAATATAATGAAGTTTTGTAAACACTTTAATAATCTTCCTTATCTTAATTCTGGTTCAAACTGATAGTTAAGATTTACTAAAATTAAGTTATACATTAATTCTCTTTCTTAATAAATAGAAACACTTTTTTGTAACAGAAACATCAAATATTCAAAGGAAAACAGGAATGTAATTTGAAAACTAAATTTTTAAATTAAAATCTCACAAAAATTATGCATTATATGATTAAAATGTATATATATTTTATTAGCTCTACATGTGTACTCAATTGAAGTGACAAAAGTCATGGTTTTCCTCTTGAATAGCAAATTCATTCGCCCGGCAGGTTACTCGATAATTTGACTCAACAATGAATGACTAATAAAACATTTATTAGCCATGCTTTCGTATAATAAAAAAAAAGTTTGATGGTGAGGATATTTTTTATGAACAGATTTCGATGATATCCTCATTGTTTTTATTTTATTTTAATAAAAATGTAATATTCGTTGGAAGATGTCTGTCTTTCTTCAAACAATCTCGAACAGTTGTGGTCAATTGTGTAATGAATATTGTCATCATCCATAGCAATCCCATCGTTGTTTGGGTACTTCATAATTAAAAATGATCTCCAAGTAGCTGAACATAAGCATTTCAGTCAATGTTCGGTCCAGTCGCACCAGAGGACCAAGTCCACTCCATGAAAAACAGCCCACACCATTACGGAGCCACCACCAGCTTGAACAGTGCCTTGCTGACAGTTTGGGTCCATGGCTTCGTGGGGTCTGCGCCACCCTCGAACCCTACCATCAGCTCTTACCAACTGAAATCGTGACTCTTCGGACCAGGCCACGGTTTCCATTCATCTAGGGACCAACCGATATGCTCACGTGCCCACGAGAGTCGCTGCAAGCGATGTCGTTCTGTCAGTAAAGGCACTCGAGTCGGTCTTCTGCTGGAATAGCGCAAAGAAAGCCAAATTTCTCCGCACAGTTCTAACAGACAAGTCCCTTGTACGTTCCATTGATTTCTGCGGTTATTTGACGCAGTGTTGCTTGTCTGTTAGAATTTACGTCTCTTTGCAGATGTCGCCGGTCTCGGTCGTTAAGTGCAGGCGGTCGACCACTGCGCTGTCCATGGTGGGATGTTATGCCTGAAATTTCATACTCTCGGCACACTCTTGACACAGTGGATCTGGGAATGTTGAATTCCCTAACGATTTCGAAATGGCATGACCCATGCGTCTAGCTCCAACTAACATTCCGCGTTCAAAGTCTGTTAATTCCCGTCGTGCGGTCATCATCACGTCAAAACCTCTTCACATGAATAACTAGAACAGAAATGAAAGCTCTGCGAAAGCACTGCGCATTTATACCTGTTCTACGCGATGCTACTGCTATCTGAAAATTTGCATATTGCTATCCTATGACTTTTGTCACTTCAGTGTATATATATGTATAGCTATGATCTCCTATCACAATGATTATCAAAATAAGGAGCATGACCTCCAGAGAGGAAATCAACAGAATGGAAAAAAGCATCAAAGAATAGATAAACTTTAATTACATTACATCAATTTAATAATAATGATCACAATTATTAATAAAATTTTGGTAGTGCACAGGTTTTGATTGCCCTGAATTTCAAAATTGCCAAAGAATTTCAAAGTTTCAATTTTCTCCCAACTATAAAGAAATTCTAAAGGCTGAACCAGAAAAGTAGCCTTTTTTTGTGCATTTAACCTATGCTTAACAGCTGTCTAATTTTTAAAGCAAGTAACTATTTTATAAAAGAGCCCAGCCACTCATAAAATTCATCACCGATGACTATATATTTTAGGGTTTACATAGAGATTAAATATTTTTTAAAAATATTGTCACTTTTAATTCACCTATATGTGTGCTAAAAGTAATAAAACTCTTTTTAGGTTAATAATTAATTTTTGTGTATAAAAACTATATTTACATATTCTTATGAAAAAAAAATAAACATCAAGTCTATATATAAAAAAAAGACTAATGTTTTCTTTTGTTGAGGCGGGCACATGAATAAAAATTTAAGAATCATTGCTCAGTCAATTTGAGGATTTAATGGCAATAATCAAATATACTTCTATAAATATAAGAATGGATGTTTGTATATATAGCATTCCTATGTAACTTGAAAACAACAACATAATTAGTTTTTTTTAATTAAATAAAAACCATTTTCTGTCTGGTGTTACCTGGTGGCATTGCTTGCCGTCTGGTGGAGTAATTAAAAGTTTCTTTAAATTAAAGTTATTTATTTCAAACATCCTATTTTTGTAGTTTATACAATTGTGTTCATTTTTAATATATTTTCAATTCGTTTCAAATAATATATTATATAGATTTATTTATATTTAATTTTCAATTTATAAACAGCTATTCAACAAAATTTTTTTCTTTAGTAGACAAACAATTTTTAATCGTTGTCAATGGGCTGCTTCTGTGATTGAAATTTCTTCTCAATTTCTTGACACTTTTCACTGATATTTTGGTAATAAAATTTATCCAAACTGAAAATCATTGAAATCGCCAAAAAAATTATCTCATGACTGCAGAAGTCAAGTTAATCAGTAGGTTGTCTGTCAGCTATTTTGAAAAAGAGGATATAATTGAATGGTCAGCACTGCAGGGCACATAAAGTATGAGGGTCTATCTTCTAAGAAAATAAATAGTCCCAGGTATTTCTATTTTTTCCAATATTAAGAGTTATTCATTGAAAATGGAGAATAAACGGGAGTATTTATTTTCTTTTTATTCCTCTATATTAATATAGAATCCTTTATATTAATAGAGGGAATTATATCACTAGTTATGCAGGGTCAATGAAATAGGGGAGTGTCTTTCTTTCAAATTATGCTATTGTAATTTTTATTGAATCAGTGAATTAAACACTTTCATTTCATTTTTTTTATAATTCTATAATTTTCTATTTAATTGCCCTTTACTATGCCTCCAAATAAGCATGAAGTGAGTGGTTAAATTTTTAATTTGAGTCAATCATCAATTTTAATCAAGCCAATTTAAAATATTTAATTAATTCATTCAACATTCATTCTTGCATCTAACAAAAATATAAAGGAATTAAATATCCAGTAAACAGATGTTAAGAAATAAAACAGCAGTAAATTTCAATGTTCAACTCATTTTTCATCCTCTCCTCAGCATAAAAGAAGAAATTCTAAAAATAATACCCATCAGTATGCTAGTTTAGGCTGATGTCTTCAGATCTGTAGCACAAAGGATTCATTCATATGGATATTCATTTTTATGGATATTTAGAAGAAGTCTATTGAAATGTTAAAATTGCTTCAGAAGATCATAGCTTTAGTATCATTAATCTATAACTATATCATTTAAAATCATAATGTGTCTTTAAAACAGCTTTGTTGCAGTCACGCTAGATGACTACTAGTTTTTTTTTTTCACATGTTAAACAAATGTAGACTTCTTTTCTATAAACATAAAAGAAGCCTCTAAAATATACTTTTACCAATAAAGATTGATATTGGCATATTCTTTGGGCAATTTTTAGTAAGAATCATAAATTCCTGCTCATATTATATGAATGTCTGTATCAAAAAATAGTTTAATATGTATTAGTACCATTACTTACCTTATGTACAATGAAAGAAAAAAAACAAAAGTAATTTAAAATGCACAATCAATAAAATATTACAAAAATTTTGAAGAAAGGATTGCAGGCACATATATACACATTTTAAATTTTTAAAAAATGGATTATTACAGAAATGAATACATTTTTGAATAACTTTAGAAGTTTACAGATCAGTTTTTAAAAAAAAAGTTTTTAAAACTTACAAGACATCTTTTCCCGTTTTCTAGTTCTGAAACAAATTTCACGATGGAGACAATGTGAGCATTTTCAATAGCATGCTTCACTTTTTATTATTGAAATCCTGGGTAAGATCAGCTTCAATGAAGTCAATTTTGCAAATTGAGTTGCGAAAACATTTCAAATCTTTTAATACTTTAATGGAAACATTTTGCCACTTTTTATCAATGTCAATGATAGAAACATGAACATTTCCAGTAACATTGAAAATAGATTCTAACACTTTAATCAAACCCACCACATCTGACCACCACCAAATGAACAAATTCTTATTTCCTCACTCTGTAATAATTTTTTAACAATATTTGTATGCTGACTTAAAAAATTCCAAAATAATGTGCAACAGCACTAGACAAACAGGTACTATTTCTGTAAATGTAAGCAATTCTGTAATAGAGAGTGTTGCATTTTAATTGCCTTAAAATGTAACAATCCTTTTTTGAATTGGCACCAGCTGTTTGCTACAGAGTGTAGATGATATAAATACTGCCTAATATAGTTAATACAACCATAACCTATAAGTTCGCAAACTGCTTGGTGATAGATTTCACATAATTCTAGACTCATAGCAATATATTTGGATTGTTCTGAATGCATTTCATGGCATGCATTAATTTCATTAAAATTTTTATATCTACGAAATGATGCAGTTTGTTTTCTATAACATACTTTTCAGTCATATGAGACTTTTCAATCAATAAATATTTTTTGCAGATTCTTTGACAGCTTTTTCTAATCTTGGAATTTTTTTCTTCTTAATTCTTGATAAATAATTAGACATGCTTGAAAATGTGCTAAATTGCTTTTGATTCATAGAAAGGTAGTTCATGGAATTCAACAGTTGAGGTTGAATTTTTTAAATCTGTTTCAGGCACATAAAAATAACCATTTTTAAAATAAAATTCATCACTTCTTCCAAGTTCTTTTACTTTATCAAAGATAAGTAGATTTGAGCACATGGGGAGAACTTTCATTTTGAGTATTTATGTATTTTGTTTGAAACAATAGCATTAGATTCATGCCAGAAGGTTTGCTTATGCACTGCTATTAGTTCTTGACATTTAGTTTGGGCTTTATTTAATAATCTTTTGTTGTAAGGACATTTACATTTTTGCCATCTTTTTCTTAAACGATTTCGTTTTCTGACATTCTCACGAACAATAAACGGAAAATTCTTTAAAGATATTTTGATACATTTATCTTGAGAGACAGAAACATCATCCAAAACTTCCCAAGCTAAGTTAATTTTCTTATCCATTTTTCAAACTCATTAAATATTAATACAAGATTTTGTTATTTATATAATTTCTTGAAATGTCTATTCATTAATAAAAGATTCAAATGATATTCATTTATCTAAGAAATCTAAAATAAGATGTATATTTAAGCTATTCACTAACAAAACACTACACAACACTTAAATCTGAGTTAAATCCCGCATTTTAAAGAAAGCATATTTATATATATGACTAGCTACACTATCACTGCCAGACAAAGGAGTTCCTAGATAAAGTTCGTTCGTTCATTGGTTGAAAATGGAAACGAAACTCTGACACCTTCGAGCTGGGTTATTTTATTTGGCGACATAGTGCAATATAGGCGACACTTTATTTATAATTTTTTTAGATATATATTTTTGCTGGGTGCGCAGATCTACCTCCCCCGTGGTGCACCTGGTGACACTTTTTAGGGCTATTATTGTTAGATTAGAGAACTCTGTTTCAGCATGTTTTGTTGTATTACTTTGTTATTGTTGTATGTTTTTTATTTCGTTCTTTTTTTTGCTGTAACTGTTCATAATCTGCCATTGGAATTTAAATAAAATAAAAAAATATTTTTGCTTGTGAAAATACTTACACTAAACATTTCCTAAATTTTGAAGAAAAATAAGTCATTCATTATGTTTCTGGTTCAATTCCAATACGATTATCAAGAATTAATAATTTAAAATTCTATAAAAACTGTATCTATTTGTTGTTGGATTCCATTTAAAGTACTAGAAAATTAAAATTATTATTTTTATATGAATATATAAATTAAAGTATTAATATTAATTTTCTTTAGTTAATATAGTAAGTACATTTTTTATTCAATTTATTAATAAAAAAAATTATAGCTTTGTTATTGTTTTATATTATTTAATACTGTTTATCAAATTATTATTATTAATTAATTAAATATTATTATAAAAATATTTAGACACATAACATGCATCACATATTAAAATCATGAACTCTTCAAAAGAGATGTTTCATGATTTCATGATTTAATAAGACATAATATAAAAAATAACTATTATATATATATATACTATGTAAAATAATTGACTTTGCTGATATACAGGTTACTTATAAAATTTTATATAAAAAATAAAATGCATAGCAGCAATTTTAAACAAACAGAAGAAAGAAAAAATATTAATAAATGATGTACAGGCAATAAATTATCCTCACTAGTTATCATTCAAAACTGGAAAAAGAAAACAGTTTAAAAAAATTTTTAATTAGATTTCAAAAACGATTTTATAGAAGAAAAAAAAAAAAAGTTGAAATTTTTTAAAAAACAATAGAAATCCAAACGATTTTATAAAAAAGGAAATTAAATAAATTTTATTTAGCCAAGAAGGATAGCTTGTGAAAAAATATTTAAAAATTAATAAACCAATAAGAAATATTGAAAGTGGTAAAGGAAACGAAAAAAATGATCGATGACACGAAAAATCCTACCATCCAAAACAATACCCATAATTTTCTGGGTAATAATAGTTAATAATATATAAAGAATCCTCAGAGAAAAAAATTGATTCTAGTGATTTTTAGTAGCAACTTTTCTTTTAAAAATAATTTCTGAGATTTCAATAATTTTTTCATTTTAATGCTTTTCAAAACAGTATCTACAAGTAAGTTTTCGACATTCGTGAAAATAAATAAGTGTTTTGTCATCCATTTATGATCTCATATTTTTTTTTTTTTTTCTCTACTAATTTAATGTTGCAAAACTTTAAGCAATTAATTCACTAATTTATGTCATAGAAAAAAATTTCATATAATTTGAATTAAAATTTATGCATTAAAAGATGCAATTATTTTTTATATTAAGCATTTAAACATTGATTTTCTTATAAAAATAATTTGGTACAAAAAAAAAATTGATAATACGTTTAAATTTATTAATGAATTTTTACATTGTTATATTATATAAAAATAGTTTTTATTTAATTAAAAAATAATTACGTATTTTTTCTTGATTTTTAACTACGAAACAGATTAGAAATATTTGATTTTGTGAAAAAGGGACCTCTCGATGTTATAAAATTAAAATTATTAAAAAATGTAGGCAACTATACACACATAAATCCCTTTGCTTGCACACATAAATCCTTTGCTTGCACACATAAATCCTTTGTAAATATTATTAAATAATCATTCTCAGCTAGCGATTACCATAAGTGTTTTGCATTTGATATTGAGTTTAGCACTTGCAATATATTCTTTAAATGTTATCAAATGATAATAGTTAATCAATGTATTTAAAATAGCTTTTAATTGTTGAGTCATATATATATATATTGTTCAGTTTAAAATAATTTTTAATCCTTCATTCGTTAAATTTATTTGCTGTTAAGTTATTCAATTTTAGACTAGTGGTAACTTTTTACAAACGCTGCAATTTTAGGACAAATATTTTTAATATTATAATAAAAACATCCTATAGTTTAAAACCGGATTTCAATTTAGAATATACGAAACAAAACTCTATTTTGAACTACAAATATGATAAAAAGCGAAAAATGCATTGAATAAAGCAAAAAGTATTTTTCAAATTTTAGTTAAATATCTCTTTTTTATTCCTAAAAAAAAAAAAAAAAATAGTTTATTGCATTTCTTTATTATTATATTACTTTTTACCTCCTTGTCAAATGTTGTTATCAATATGTAAAAAAAAAAAAAAATAAATAAAAAAAAACGAAAAATCATCCAGTGATTAAAGTTTTTGGCGAGTAAATTTCTTGCCAATAGAAAGATCTACGTCATTTGGTATTTTACTATTGTTGCAACCTTTTCCTGAACTGAAACCTAATATTTGGGAAAATCCCTAAAATTATTGTTGCCATTTTCTTTTTTTAAATTGTAATTATCACATTTATTAATTATACTTGCAGTTTACGCAATTAATAATATTAATGAACCAGTCCATCAACACAAAGCAGTTCATTCGATCTGAAATAATTGCTTTTACTCCTTCTAAAAATATGAAAAGTAAGTTTTCATTCATTGTTATAAATATGTATCTTTTTAATTTTATCAGTGTTAATGAAATAAATTATTTATTATAGACGAATTGTTTCATGTGCTATTGACGTTTAGTAAACAAACTTTCATCAATTTCCACAATGCAATCTGGTCCACCTACCTTCTTTTTTTTTTTTTGGTTTATTCACCATATCCAAGACACATAATTCACGCATGTAATTGTTCCAATCTATAACAGTTTTATCCAATATATTAAGTTGCTTTTTCACAAAATTTAATTGACGTCAACTCCTCGCACCAGCAGTATATGAATCTCAATGCTGTACGAAATGGAATTCTGCTTCCTTCAAACCAGTTGTCTTTTCGGAATCCCCACACGATGAGCACACTGACTGAAATTGCATTTCAAAACTTACGTTCACCAAAATAAAGTTTCATGTCATGGGAATTGAACATTTTCGTTGTTTTGGTAAAATATTTCGCTCCTGGAAAATAAATTGCATCGTGCTCCGTTTCTGGCAAATCCCAAATACGCATTTTCGTATCACAACAATATGGCGTCGAAACTCAGCAAATCTACAGCTGTAAAGATTGCCGCCACTTAAAAACGCCAAATCTGCAGGGGGTTACTGTATTGGCGCCACTGAAAAACCGCCAGATCTGCGGGGGTTCCATTGGCGACACTTAAAAAACGCCAAATCTGTCGCCAAGGTACCGTTAGTACATAAGTACCGTTTATTTTTGAAAGACTTAAAATAGCACATTTTGAATTATAAAAATGGCCGAATAGATTATAGTTGAAGTAAAATAAATTAATTTTTCGTGAAAGTTTCAATATCTCAATAATTAATATGAATATTGTAAAAATAAATTATTGATATTCAATTATTATTTTGTTGTTTAATTTAATTTGACTATAAAAAAATTATAACTTGTACATATTAATAAGGCAAAATGTTGTTGATTACGATCCTACCATTACGAAATGTACACTTAGGGGGCCTGAATGGCCGAGTGGCTAGCGCTCTGGCGCTCGGTACCACAGGTTTCGGGTTCGAGTCCCGGCGGTGCCATGGATGTTTGTAGTGGTTCGGAATCCCACTTTAAACCGTAGGTCCCGATCTAACACAATCGTAGAGCGTTGTGGAGAATGACATATTAAAAATAAGGAAAAACCAACGGTTCATATATATAGTGATTAGGGGATTATAGTCCTTGTTGCTTCATATACCACTTCATTCATCATCATGTACACTTAGATTGTATATTATTACTAAAAAAACATTTAGATTGTATAATATTGTTGTTGTTTATTATAAAAAGCAATAAATAAATATAAGCATAGTATAAAAAACTTTATTTAAATTATTTGTATTTTCTGTGATTTTAATATAAATAATAAATTGCTGTTATTTTATGGAAAAAATTTCATTTCATGGATATTAAAATCGTATGTATCATGTATATTAAAATCGTATATATAAAATATTATCTATATTAAAAGCGTGTTTTTCACTAGTCACTTGTCCTTTTAAATAGATTTTGGTCTTGTTGATTTTTCAAATATTTTTTATATCAAAATAAAGTTTTATCAAAATAGTGTGATTAGTTGATATATCTGTTAATAATTGCTTATCCTTTCTTTGAAAGATAAAGAATCTTTATTGTTATAGCAAGATATATTGTTACAAGTGAATCATCTAAATATGAATATATTATTAGAAGAATCTCCAAAATTTAACATTATAGTTGATTATTGTTATACACTTTGAAGTTGATAATATTGTAGTTGTAGTCACTTTCTACCATTAAATTGCAATTTTTTTTCTTTTTTTATTATTTTCGTCTATATTGCTATATAAAACATGTAATGTGCTTTACTAATTTTACGGCCTTGAATTTTTAGCAATTTTTGTTTATTTTAGTACTTTAAATTATAAAATTAAAATGTTAACTATTAATTAGCTAATTTTTTAAAATTTTAAATAACAATCTGGAACCAAAAAAAATTATTAAAAAATAATTTGACTTTATTGATGTATTAACATTATAATTCTTTTTAATGAGGTATATAATAAAAATTATTGAGGATTATTATTTTTCTTTTCCCGTTAAAATGTATTACTTTCTCTATTATATTACTAATGTTAAAAAATTATTTTCTATTGTATGCATACATAACTTTTTTTGGACACCTTTAATTCATGTTTATATGTTAAAAATATTTAAGTTTTATGATAATAAATAAGTTTGATGCCAATAATCCATTAAAGATATAAAATCATTGCATCTTTTCTTGTCTTAAATATTTTTAATAATTATTTGGTATACATTTTTCATTTTTTTTTTTCAATTATTTTCTATTGTATGCATACATAACTTTTTTTGGACACCTTTAATTCATGCTTATATGTTAAAAATTAATTGAATAAGTTTGATGCCAATAATCCATTAAAGATATAAAATCATTGCATCTTTTCTTGTCTTAAATATTTTTAATAATTATTCGGGTATACATTTTTCATTTATTTTTTTTTTAGAGACTGGGAAAAATTCAAATTAACAATACAGTTAACAATTTGTATAAATTATACAATATTATTTATACAAAGAGTGTAATTAATCTTTTTATGATAATCTTTATAAATTCTTTGCACCTACTTCAGATGGACAAAATTAACATGAATAATTTTAAGGTACTAAATATTAATTATCACTTGCTTCTCTTAATAATGGCAAGCCAAAATAAGGAACTATTCCATTCTAAAAGGGTTCTACAAACCATGTTTAGGTTTCTTGAGAAACTCTTTAAAAAATTCTTTTTTTTTCCTTTTTAATGTAATTTGAAATTCCCTTCCAATTTATTTTGATGTTTGTAAAATATACTTTAGTTGTTTGTACCTTTTAATTTGTTTTATTTTATGTTTGATATATCTTTTTTTTTTTTTCTTCTTTCGCAAGTTACTGGCAGTAAGTGATCTCTGCTATGGTACTTTTTTACTTTTTAGTAAATTTAATTCCTGATTTTTCTATTATACCAGATACATCATCATAACTGTTCAAAGTAAATATCATGAGTTTTAGCATCATCAATTGATGAATATAATGATTTCTAAAAATATTATATTATCTTCAGTCAATTAATAAATTTAAAAAATAATATGAAAGTTCAGACTTTTCTTAAACTAATTATAATTATGTAATTTTCATTTTTAAAATTTAAAAAAAAAAAAAAAAAGTAGAAATGACTTTTTCTTATTTACCTGAGGTGGACTTCTTTTGTTGCTGTCAAGTTACAAGTTAATCAAAAATATTCATTAATCACTTAAGAGAAAAGTGTTTTGATAATGCATTATGTTTTGAAAGTAAAAAACAGGTCCTATTATAACCCAAAACATTAGAATGATGGAATAGTCATTATTTATCATCTCATTTCAATCAAAAAAATTTTTGTTACATTATCTTGTAAATACTTCTTTTGAATAAAAAACTGCTATCTATATTTTTATTATAAAACAAATTGAACAAAATTTCAAATTTATTATGGAATTTGATGTGGAAAAAAATTTATAAAGAGAATCTATGATATCTAATTTTGTTAAAAGGAGTGGGGCAAAAATTATGACCGGTTTTGAGAACCATTGTCATAAATCAATAAGAAAGTGTTTATAATAGAACATCCAATTAATCTTCCTGTTGCCCTATATTACTAGCTTTCAATGTCATCTTACTAATTAAATATTGTTTTATTATATGTATTGGAAGGAAATATTATCTTCCTAAGTTATGGAAAAATTTATAGTTATTAGTTGTATCATAGCACTAATTATTTACAGAATAGTAAATATATATTACTCACAGTCTTTTAATGTAAAAATATAATTTGTTGAAATTCTCAGATTTATTTCTTTTTTTCATAATTCTTGTAGGTTATAAAACCATAAGATGCAATTAAATGTCTTAATAATTTTTCTATTATTTTAAGAGAGAGTAGATGTTCTTAAAGTCAATTTTGGTTACAGAAATTATGTAAAATTATATTTAAAATTTTGTATTTACATCTTTATCCATCATGTGTTTCAGATTTGTGCTTAGGAATTTATTTATAATTATTATTTATGCAAAGATAATGTGATTGCTTATAAAATAGTAGATGCATTCTATGAAATTATCATTATTGGATAAAATTTCTTGTCAATTCATAATTTAGTTAAGTACGCAATAAAAATTATAGAGCAAAAGCAATTCTTATAGTTACATTGTAATTTATATTTAAAAAATTATTATTAAAGCTCTATATTTACAGGACAGGATTGAGTTAAAAATACATGAGAAAAAAATTCTGTAGCACTTATAGTTGTGCTATGTAAATTTTTCAATATTTCTGTAGATCATTATAATATATATATATATATTTTTTTTGGGGGGAGCTAATTAATAGGAAAGTAGGTAAGTGTAAAATTAATCATTGTTATTTTATCTGCATTTCGAAGTTATTTTTTATAATAAAGTTTTTTTAATGGATTTTTGCCTGATGTTTGTTTTATTTTTATTATTATACTTGAAATATTTATACTGCCTTTCTTAATTCTAAATTACTAAGGCTGTTTAAAATTATAAAAATATTTAATTTTTTTAATATCTTTTTTTATAGAATTGTTGAGCAGAAATTTGTTTCTGAATTTTTAGTTATTTTATTTCAATTTCTTAATAATTTTCACATAAAATGAGCATTTCAGAAAATTAATTATATACATATATAAAAATGTTGTTTTTATTATGTATTTATATATTTTGTAACTCAATTATTTACTTTGTTTTTTGTAGAGATCAACCTTAATAATAATAATAATGTAATGTAATATAATAATGATACACTCTTAAATAAAATAAAAGTTTAATTCTTATAGTAATTATTATTTTAGTCATAAAATTTGTTAATAATACTTTTGACATGCCTTTTAAATTTTTTATGTATTATACCTATTTAGGAAATTTTTTTTTAATATTTGCATAAAGTTTATTTAGCTTTTAAATCAGATAGAAAATGTGTTTGCCACCCATAAATTGAATTTTGGTTTATGTATGCTGCAGCCACAATTTAGAAAGGTAAGTAGACTTGACATTGAAAAACAAAGTTGATTATAAATTGGTCATTTGACTTGTACAATGTCTCAACCAATCTAAGAGGTGGGGGATATTTAAATAAAGCTATAGATGAATTAACAAATTCGTGAACAATAGATGGCGCCATGACATGATGGCGTCAAATTACGATGTTTCATATTGCGTAATTCTCTTGAATTATGATAGGTAGAGCATTTGTGAAATGTGAGGGTTACATAATAATTTGCATAAAAGAAAAATTTAAAAAATTAAAATTAAAAGCATTTATAAATAAAAATAGAAATAATAATAAGAATAAAAAAAAAATGATTAGATAATAAAATATTTACATTTATGTACATGAGATTTATCGGACGAGGCGCTTTTGCAGAAACGGTAACCCCTGTTCCCTTTTTTCCCATGATTCCTCATTCTCTCCCGCAACTCCTCATTCTTTCCCACAATTCAATGCGCCTAGTATTAGTAAACAAATATTATTTACGTCTATTACTGATGTAGTTCGGTGTAATTGTTGCAATTTTTTTGATTAATTCAATAAATGATTAATAATTTTACTTTATTGATTTGTAGTTTTTCGTTGCTTAAAATATTAGTTAATTTATGAATTATTGCGATAGCAGTTTATATAATATATATATATATTTTGCCTGAGCTTTGTAAAAAATACTTACTGGTTTTAATAATTTTTCGATCTTTTGAACAGTCTAAAATTTTTATAAACAGATGTTCTAAATATTTTATAATAAATTAAATTTATTTAATTAATTTTCTTTCAGAAATATGATAATAATATTGATGTATATAATAGGTTTTGTGTGCTGATAAAATTTTGCTGCTATATTCATCCTTTTCTCTGTAAGTATCTTTCTAACGGCTTGAAAGCTGAGTGGGGGCAAACTTTTCATTAAAATTTTTCTATTAAAGATTCTCCAATAATTGTTCTGATAGTTTTGTAATCCCTGCCAATAATCGTGGCAGGTTCATCTACTTTCTGTCATCCATTATGTAATTCCTATTTAATTGTATTTGAAGATTTAATAATAATTAAATGTAATTCATTAATTTTTATTTATTGATTAATTCATTATATATATAATTCATTATTGAACTTTTACTTCATCTGAGTTTTCCAAAAAAAATTTTCACTAACCCAAAATATTTTGATGTGAATTCTATTGAGGATGTTTATTTCAATTCAATTTTATCTACTATTTATATTTTTAAATGTTTTTTATATATTTTATTATAGATAACTGAATGATGTATAATTTATATTGTTCATGGAATATTAATTATGATTAACATAAATGAATTAACATTAAGATAACATAATAATTAGCATAAATCTGTATATTTATAACAGTGCTTATTTTTTAAATTATTGTCTTGAAATGTATGTTAAATATTCTTTTGTAGATTATGAATATATTTTGATCACTGTGAATTCATTTCATTTGAAGATACTTCGACAAAAGACAGTTTTATTTACAAAATACATGTAGAATTTATTTAAAGGAAAAAATCTGTAATAATATAATATACATAGTGATGGTTAATAAAATGCTATAAAAATATATGTTTTCATTGTAGGCAAAATTAATAAAAGTCTAATAAGAAACATACCTTAGTTCAGTTTATTCACAGAATCATTATGTTTGACATTCCAAGTGTAAACGATTATGTTGATTAGTTTTCATTTGTTTTTTTATAAAGATGTGAAAATTATTAATAATATATCAATAAATGTTGTTGTAATAAAATATTTTTTATTTAAGTTAGTGGATTTATACATCTGTAACATATTCTTCTCTCATTTCTCATGTTTGTGACTTTCAAGAAAAGAAAAAAAGCATTTCTTCATATAGCATCAAAATTATTTTATTGAATAAAATAAATTAACACATATGTCATAATAAATGCCATTAGCAATCATTATCAACATTTGAAAAAAATAAAATATAAGTTAATTCAATGCTAATAATTTAAATATAAATTAAATTTGTTTCTTAATGCATTCAAACTTCAACTTAATCGTTTTACAGTCAGTTATTATAGGTGGATATCTTTGTAAAAAAAAAAAAAAAGACGTGTTGTGTCCTTAGCAGAAAAGTTTTGATGCTTAAAGTAAAAAATACAAAAAAGTTTATGGAAAAATTAAGATTGTAAAAGAACTATCTAATTAAAAAATTAATGATGATTTGGTTGAGTTATTCTAAGGTTGAAATTTGGCATGCTTAATTTCTAGGTTTAATCTATCTTACAGCGGGAAAAAGTGTATTTATAAAAATTATTAGTTTTCTGAAAAAGAAATGAGGAAATATGGATTTCAAATTTTAATATGAACATTTTAGTTATAAAAATAAATATCAATTTTTTTAAAATTTCTTTTGCATATTTTACTTTTTTGGCCAGCCCGTCCCCTGGATTACTGAATATAGGTACCTGGGGTTGTTTTTAGACCCAAAATTAACTTTCAATTCCCATATTAAAAACACCGTTGCCAAGGCAACCGGTGCGAGTATTAAACTCAACTGTATAATTTCTCGCAAGATAGGCTAGCGATCAAACACAAGCTTCTGTTCTATAAATCTATCATTAGACCTATCTTGGTTTACGGTAGTCCAATCTGTTCTTCCACCTCACTCACAAATATAAAGAAACTTAAGGTTTTTCAGAATAAACATCTGGCTATGATTGCTGATGCACAATGGTTCGTACGTTGAAAGATCATCCATAGAGATCTAGACGTCGATCCTATTCCAAATTACATTATCAAAATTTCAAAGAATTTTCTAGGAAAATGTCCTCAGATTAGCAATGAGTTAATCTGTCGTCTACTAACATATCATCCTGGAGTTAAAAGCTCTCAAAAAGACCAAGGGCAGTTTACGACGTCTCCTATCAGTGCTTTCCTAAAGTTAAGAAACACCATGGCTGTTATTCTGAACAAGCGCAAGCGAGTTCAGATAATGGGGTGAGCTTAAACGCTCACTGAGACAATTTATCTCAATGTGTATCTGACGATTACTTTGCCTTAAAAATTATTGATCCTCCACTAAATAAGACGAACTGGCGCAGAGGTAAAGAATCGGATCTCCAAACGCGAGGTTGAGGGTTCGAATCTGAACTCAGTTCCTTTTCGCAAATTTTTGCTACGTTGTGCTCTAATTTATTCATAACTTTTCGACTAGAATTAAGTTAGGTTTTTATTGTACGCTTTTTTACCTTTTTTTTTGTAAGGAAAACAAAAGGATTAGAAATAAAAAATAAAAATGCTTATAAAATAATAAAAAGAACTTTTCTGAGATCGTCCTCTTTTTTGGGGGACATTTTGCTTTTCAGATCATTTCATTGGCTCTCACCGTTCAGCATAACCCTTTTCACTGCACTGTTTACATGTATCTTTACGTTTTTCAATAGTATTATGGCATCGATAACTGGTCTCTAATTATACAGAATTTAAAACTTATCTTTAAACTTCTTTTATTTTGTATTTTACTTTTATATCATTAGTATTTTTTAATTTTTTTTTTTTTCGAGTACCACTTTTAATTTGAATTTTTAGAAACTTAATCTTTTATTTATTTACTAACATAAAAGCAGCCTATTAGAATTCCAAACATATTTATTAATTAAGATGAGGTTTAAGGGGTATTTCCCCCTGTTGGTACTCCGTAAACGGTACGCCATTTGCCAGTCCATTTCATTCTTTGCTTTGTCGCTGAACTGATAGGAATTGTTTGCTTTCTCGTTTTGCAACACAGTCTTCTCAGTAAGAGTTTTTTGGTTTTGTTTTTGATTTGGATCTCTTTCTGGTCTTGTGAATTTGTATGTGGCCAAGGATTCTCCAGCTTTCTTAAAGTTTTGTGAATTCGTAATCTGTCCGATTTTTTCCATCATTGTGATGGAAAAAATCGGACAGGTTAATGAATTGTAAAAACTGAAAACAGTATTTTTTTAATATTAAATGGATATTTTTCTTTGGATTTTTTGTTTTAGATGATATCTATTATTGAAGTTGAATTGTTAACATCTGGTTTGTCACTCTACGGTCATTTTGTGTGCACACTTTGTGCTAATTAGACCCGGACCTACAGTTTAAAGACTCGTTCCGACCGAGGCGTGAAGCGTTGAAGATTCACGCGGCAGGTAAAAAAATTTTTTCGACCCCTTCACAGCGAAACGTCCGAAATCACATTACGCCTAGTGAAGTTCCGCTTCGACTTGAAAGTTGGTCAGCTCGAAGCGGTGGATTTCAAACCGGTTTCAGGCGAACGTGGTGAGGCTAGTGATTGGTCAACGCTTTTCGCTTAAACGCCTCATGCCTCGGTGGGAACGAGCCTTAACGTCTGAGTCTTCTTATACAATGATTTGGGATTTGAAAAGAAGGTTGGCTCAGAGCACAATCAACAGGTCATCAGGCAAAAATTACCAACAAAGTTTGTTATCTGTTTTTAAGTTTTAATTTCCTTTTGATATGATTCAGATAACTTCATTTTGTGATCCTTCATCTCAGAATAGTCTTGTTATTTTTCTTCAAGAGAGTTTGCTATTTTTATTTTTTTTTTTTCTGGGTTGTCGATAAATTTGTTGCTTTGCTTCTGAAGATTCATTCTTGAATAGACTGAAAATTATTGTTCTTCATTTGAAGCAAACTTTGTCAAACTGCTTGAGTTTTTTTTTTTTTTTTTTCAGTTCTATATATTCTTCTAATTTTTGTATATTAGAGATGCCAAATCTCTGCATTATCTCTAAATCAATACCTTTTTTTCATAGGGAGTAAAATTTCTTGTCATTTTCTCTTACTCCAAACTATTTAATTTTTTTTTTTTAAAGAAATATGTCTTTTTTCTTCACAACAGTCAACTGATTTTTGTTGTTGTTGTTTGATAGACACTGTTGACATTAAATTTTAAAATTGCTATACATCTCGTTCTTTCTTCTGCATATTTGCCCATTGTAATAATTTGTGATCGAACCGTTTTATGGAAACTTTCTGTAGAGGTTTGAGATTAAGGATTGTCAATAAATTTGTTGCTTTGCTTCTAAAGTACAGACTGAAAATAATTGTTCTCCATTTGAGGCAAACTTTGTTAAACTATCCAGATTTTTTTTTTCATTTCTCTATATTCTCTTTTCTTGGATATTATGATATTTTATAAGTAATAAACTTAAAACTAATAAAAATTTCAAACGATTGAACGAAGTTTTCCAAAAAAAAAAAAAATTTTTTGTGAAAAACAATAGATGCTGCTTAATATTTACAATTTCGTAGTTGATTTTTAACTCATTATAAAACAGAATAATCAAAACCTTTAGATATCTTATCTTCAGACAAGCAATTCGGCTTGCCTTTGATTCTCAGTAAAACTAAAGGTAATTGTGATCGGAAGTATGCAGCAATTAAATAAAAATATATTGTGCTTTCTATTAAGCGCTTTTTCTGTATTTTCTACTTCTTGGTTTTAACATTACAAAACACATTTTAGCGAATATATTCAGACATTTTCAATTATTAACTACATTCACAGGCCAAAATATTTTACTTATCATTCATTTTAAGTATTTTTATCAAATAAAGTGTTACTTTCATCACTATTGTTTGTGAAATGGTACCTTAAAGTACATTATTACCAAATCATTATGATAAATAATAAAAGTTTAAATGTTAAACATTTTATTATCGCATTATAATTAAATACAAATAAAGTAATATATATATATTTTTAATATTTAGTCGGGTCGCCCCGCTACCCTTAGGCTCTTGATTCTTTATGGAAAGTTGGTTGTTATTACTTGATTGTCTATTTCAGATTATAATTCTGATGTAAAAAATATTTCAATGAACTTGAATTGGTGGTTCTAGTGTCCTTTCCCAGTTCTCTTTACATTCATATCTGGGGAATTTTCATGCTAATGTAATAAAAGAGCATTCTCTTATTTTAATAAAAGGATTTCATATAAAGTAGAGGGCTCTATCGTATATAAAAGCATGAAGTTTTTCATGTTGGAACCACTCGCTTAACTAGTTTATAACACGTGAGTGTATTGATTCTGTAGCATAATACCATCGACTACATGAAGGCGCCAGGTTCCTTATGACTGAACATACTATAACGCAGGTAGGATGTTTCACAGTTGAATTAACAGAGTTTAGAGAGTATTTTTTTTTATCCTTACGTCTTCGGACAAACTGGACACTTGAGTGTATTTATTCTGGGGCATAATATCATTAACTACGTAAATGTGCCTGGTTCCTTATGACTGAACATACTATTACGCGGGTAGGATGTTTCACAATTGAATTAACAGAGTTTGAAGAGTATTTTTTAACCGGACTTCGGGCAAACTGGACCTTGTTCTTAATTTCAAACGTGATTTCATCCTTGAAGCAAACCCAAAATAAATGAAAATTCATCTGAAATTCCAGGAAGGAATAAATTGCACTAGATTAAAAAAATGAGCATGTATCGCGAATACTTAGCTTGATGGTTTCGAAGCATCCTATTAACCAATGTTTTCCCGCCTCAAAGCATTGATATTGCAACATAAACGGGCCAATCTGAATAAAGAATTGTGTTATATTTTATAAATTACCTGGACCTTGTTGTTCTTAATTTCAAACGTGATTTCATTCTTGAAGCAAACCCAAAATAAATTGAAAAATGCATCTAAAATAATTCCAAGGAGGAATAAACTACACTAGATTCATAAAAATGAGCATGTATCGTAAGTAATTGATTAATAGGATGCTTTGAAACCACCCAGCAATGTTTACCCGCCTCAAAGCATTGATACTTAAACGTAAATGGGCCAATTACAATAAAGAATTGTTTTATATTTTATAAATTACCTCTAAATATTATATCGCAAAAAAAAAATTATCTAATAAATTGGCTACAGACAGCAAAATGGTGCGATTATGTTAATATAAAAGGTATATATATAATGGTGCGATTGTTTATATGGTATGTAAAGTAAAAATAGGATACATTATGTTTTGTATTTTAATTGAAAATGATGGAAAAATAAAAAGTCAAAAAATAAAAAAATATAGTCTTTAATATGTAATTTAAAATCAACAAATCTGTTTCAATCCTTCTTTCAACAAAAATATTGCAATAAATACACAGACAAACTATATTTTTTGTAAGACAAAGTCTAATAATAAAAGTTATTTAATTATTCAGCAATATCACCATTCCTGTTATTTTGGACTGAATATCAAATTTTTTTTTGTTTTAATTTCCTTCTTGATATGATTCATACAACTTTATTATGTGATCTTTGATCTCGGAATTCAATTGGGATTTTTCTTCAACACAGTTCATTAATTTTCTTAAGGATTGCCGATAAATTTGTTGCTTTGCTTCTAAAGTTTCATTCTCGTACAGATTGAAAATCATTTTTCTCCATTTCAAGCAAACTTTGTTAAACTGCTTCAGCCTTTTTTTCATTTCTCTACATGCTGCTTCTCTTTTTGATATTAGAGACACCATACTTTGCTTTTTCTCTAAATCTATACCTCTTCCATAGGGAGTTTTTTGTAATCTTCTTTTAGTCCATCCAGTTTTATTTTGTTTTACAGAATTTTTCCATTGATGAAAAGAATTGCTTTCTGTCTGATGAAACTGTTGGCATTCATGGTTTAAATTGAGATATCTCGTTCTTTGTTCTACATATCTAACCATTATAACAACTAATTTGCCTTCGAACCGTTTTATGGAAGCTTTCTGTAGAGGGGCGAGATCAATTTTGTGCCACACTTCACAAAACGCATTTAAATTAGTGATCCATGGCTCTTCATCAAATTCATATTTGTAGAGTTTGCCATGTTCTTCAATCACACTTTTATTTACTGTAAATAAATTTAAAATCGTTTGGTAGATCAAGGTAAATTCTTCAACATTTCCCAAATATCCTCCGCCGGCTTGAATGATTGTGTTTTCGGAATAATCGAGGTGAAACATTAATGATCCTGGTTTTACAAGTCTGTTTGTCCCTTGGAACTGCAAAAATAAGATTTAATCAAAATCATTATTAACTATTATTAGGTCCACGAATTTAAATATTAGTTTGAATAAGAAAAATATATTTAACTAGCTCTCTCAGAAATATATTCCTTTTTTAAAATGCTTCTGAATTAATCCATTTCAAAATTTATTTCAGCATTTTATTGATTATTTTTATACATTGTATTAATACACGAAAAAGAATCGTTAAATTTACTACAGTGTTTCAGAAGTACTCTTAAATAATCAATCAATCAATGTGCTTTATTAATTATAAACTATAATGAATTTGAGGTGCAAAAAAATTTGTCTGCTAGCAATTACAAAATATCTCTGAAATATATTGCATATTTCCGAGATATTTTGTAATTGCTAACATACAGAAAGCAAAATTTGATGAAAAAATATTTTTAGTATTTCATTTTTAGAAGAATGTAAAAATTTAAAAAGGAATTGTCAAATTTATTTTATAATGCGACGCAAATAAGAAATCTTTCCTTTACATGTTAATTTTAGTGTTTATTTTTATTAACTTGACACTTGGAATTTAGAGGATATTAAAAGGGACGGTAGGAAAATTTATTTGGTCATATGAATAACAATTATCTTTATTAAACATAGATTATTTTTGAATATTTTTGTGCAATACATAATACAAGGAAAAAAATTAATATGCTATTGAGTTTCAAAAATATCAATTAAACAAATATTATAAATTACTAGAATTAAAATTGAATAAATTTGAAATGAATTCAAACACTGCAAAACAAGGTTCTTCAACTACATTTTTTATTTACTGGAATTAATAAAAACTCCAATAGATGAAAAAAATCCTTGATTATTAGTGTTTCTTTTTAGAGGAATGCGAAAATTAAATATTTCCATTGTTTACTTTGCCTAATAAGAATTGTTATAAATTAATTGAATTAGAATAAGAATTTGGGAAGCACTAGGACTGCAGGATAATTGCGATTTGAATGAAGATTTTTTTTATAAAGAGGCCAGCAACATCGGGTCAATATTTCTTGATTTCTTTTTCATGCCTTGTAAAAAAATCCTTACATTATGCTACTGAATTTAGGAAGTAGTTTTAAGCAAAATTATTTCTATTATAAGTTATAGCAAGGTCATATTTATTAAACTGTAGTGTTAAATTGTTTATAAAAACTTCAATTTCATTAAAGTTTAAAAACAAAAGTATTATATTGATATTTTAAAGAACTATCAAAAAAATAGATTTTAATAAACACCATAGAATTGGAAAGGTAAGTGAAATTACGTTTGGTTTTATAAATATTTTGAGAAACTTATAAAAACAAAGAAATTTTTTATAAAAAAGAAATAAAAACTAATATTTTATTTTAATGAAACTAATTTAAAATTTCATTAAAAACATTAAATTAATAGATATCTAGATAATATTCAAGACAGATTTTTTTTTTTTTGAAAGTGTATGAGTGTTATAAAATTACCCTCTTGCTGACCCTTTGTAGCTTAGCACAACTAATCGCCATGTATTTCGCTTTTCTACTGTTGACATCCGACCTTTCATTAATTTTAGTGTATTATTTCATTTGAATTATGATTTCCTATACTTAAGTAATCACTTTTAAATCCTTTCGGTTCGAACAATATTTATCTTTTGACTTTTGTTTTAAATGCCTGTTTTCTGACTCGCGTGTGTATTGCGAGTGTTCCAAGTAAAAGGGGAACCTGAGGATTGAGACCAGGCAAAGTTGCAGCTATCGTGTGGACAACACTTCTTTTGGGGCCCCTGCTCCTTGTAGACGGGCGGCACCCTCCCTTTTCGGGAGTGTCAATCAGTCCCTTGTGCCTGGAAATGTTTCGGATTTAAGCAACGGTTTACTTCTTGGACATCACGCTGAGGGTGTAGGTCATTTTAAAAAGTGGCTCAGACCATTTAAATCCTGATCAACACCAATGCAGGAATCTGCTCTCATTTGTAGGACTATCGTGGGTAATTCAGTCAGGGATCCGAATAACTTTCGTTCTAATTTCATCACTTTTCTCACAAAACTTTTGTTCCCCGGTCAAAGCTTTGATTCACCAAAACCCGACATTTTTAATATTAGCAAGGCATTCAAGGTCTATAAACAAATTAGTTTTAAAAAAATTATTAGCCGTCTCCACTGAGTCATTTGCTGGTAATGGTGAAATTAATCAAGCTCTTTGTTTTTCAAGGACATTTAAAATTCAAAATTTACATGACCTCGGTGGCGAGCTAAAGTATGTAAAGAGACTAAAATTTGGGGATTTGTTGAAAATTTTAAACCCTCTTAAACCGAAGCTTTTTTTTAAAGATAACAAAATTGTTCAATTATTCAGTAAATGTCCAACTACATCAGCCATTAGATTGTTGTGTTAATGGAATATCAGACAGATTTAACATCTGTATCTAAAACTGGAAAATAATTATGCAACCAAGCCGTTTTTCTCGTTCGTCGAATTACAATAAAAAAAAAAAAAACTCTGAAACTGTATTCACAAAACATTATACTGAAATGTTTTGGCATTGTTCTTCCAAAAACAAAGCTGGATTGCATCTGCCAACCATTTAAAAAATGCTTGCTGGGGAAAAACTAACAAACAAAACCAAGTAATTTGCTACAATCTGGCACTCATTTAGATTGCAAAGAACCTAAATATGTCAACTGCCAACAAACACGTCCCTCAAACTCAAAAACCTACCGCCAGTGGCAGATGCTGGCTGAAAAGAAAATACAGGAAACTAAAATAACAAAAAAATTATCTTGAAGCTCGGATACTGTCCTCATAATCCTTAACTTATGCAGAAATGGCAAGGAAAAAAAAAACAGTGTTTTCAAATATACAGCACCATAGTTTCTCCGGCTTGCACCGCTTACGTGATAACAGGTAGCAGTACAATTATTAATCATGATGGTAAACATGGGAAAAAAAATTTATTCTCATTCAGAGACTGTTCTTGGTTCGACAACAGTTTTATTTTATAGTAAATTTAACTGAATGTTTAAAAATAATTATGTATTTTCTATGGCTTTTGAAGATTCCCTTTCATTAAAACTGAAACATTTTGCATTTTATTCTATTAACCATAAAATCTTTGTTATCGCAGACTATTTTAATTTAAAAAATTCTTCTGAATTTTTGAAAATGAAGGTTAGTAGCAATGCTTATTAGCATAAATGTGTCAAGTATTTTTTTAAGTAATGATCTCTAACAGTAAAGTTTTGTCTGTCAACATCATTTTATGAAATTTCATGCATAACACTTTTTATTGTACTTCTCTCGTATATAAAACTTGCTTTTACAACAAGAAAGGTTATCGTGTTTTTATCTGTTTTGAATCAAAGGACTTTTATCTTTTGAGGATCTATTGATTAAGAATTATATTAATTTTATCTGCTATTAATTAAATATAAAAATACATTTTAACTAGGAAACTTTGAATATAATATGTGAATTATTCAGATAGAATTTTATAAGAAATCAGTACTAATCATTTGAAAATTAATTCTACAATACAAAGTTTGATAAATATTTCATTACTTCCTTATGAAATTTGTTCTAGATCAGAAATTTTGACAAGTTTAAAATTGATTCTGATAATCACCGCATCAAACAAATTTTTTAAAAACTAATTCAGTTCATGGTATGAGAGAATGAAAAGAGTAACTAGCTAACTAAGAGAAAGAACAGGTAAAAGAATGCAGTACAAAAAAGTGGCTTTTTTAAACTCGTGAAACTTTTATAAACACCAGCACATATTAATTTATAATCCAATCTGTATTGGGTTTCGAAGTAAAACTAACTTTTAAAAATATTTCTATTATAAATGTAATGTCTCATTGTGTATTTAAATAAGCAGTCATATGAGCATATCTTAATTCTGATTAGTTTCTTTTAATAATTTTTGCATTTACTTTGTCTACATCTTAATTTTTGAATGCCGTTTTCAATAATAATCTCAAATTCAATAAATCTCAAATCAATTCAAAACTATACGACATCTTTCTTAACATATGAATTTTAAATTTCTATAATTTTTCGTTGTAACAATAAATTTACCAAATTATTACCACATATCTTCCGTGTAAAAAATTGAGCATTACAATGCAATTAAAGGCGTTAAACATATTATTAATAGACACTTTGAAATTCTTTTAAATGTATTATAAATTTTAGCCTAAAATTTAAAAAGGAAAACTTAGAAAGATGATGGAAAACTTTTAAATAATTTTTAACATTTATGGGGGTAAAAATTGATTCTTATTTTCAGACAAAACGAAACTAAAGCCAAGCTTAAGTTTTTACACTAAAAGTATTGAAAATTTTTAAGTTTCTCTAAAAAATAACTATAGTTACTTACAATCCGGGTATTGACGTTTGGTTCCTGACAAGCAATTTTAACCCCAGAAAAAGATTTAACCATTGAAACGATATCAGCATTGCATATAGCAGAGTTGACTTTATCACTAAAAGATTTTTGCAAATCGGCACATATGAATTTAAATTTCCATATTGACTTCTGGAAATGCTCCAAGCATCTCAGCACAATGAGGCAAGTATTATTCCAGTTTTCATCCATATCAATGATTGTGACACGAATGTTAAGATACCTTTTTTTCTCGTTGAACAATTCTAGAACTTTGACAAGAGCTACGACATCAAACATTGAACCACGTCCAATGGAACAGATCTTTGTTTTGTCTGCTGAAATTTGTTAGCGACATATAAAGGCTTCCTCAAAGAGTTTGTCGGATTAAATGCAACAGCGCTAGAAATGCAAGTGCTATTTTCATAAATACATGCAATTCTATCATAGAGAATCGTTTTTAATTCATTATCACTAAATTGACGACTCATTTTTGGTATACAAGAAAGGTAGCGCTTCATATTTTCAGTGTGACTACAATTTTCATTTCTGCCTAAAAGTTTTCCAATGGTTTTGTAGTAAAATTTACATAATTCCAATTCCATATCCACAGACGTTGGATCGTTTATTTCTAATTCCAAGAAGTTAAAAGATCCTTCTGCCAATCTCATATTTAAAGTTTTCAGCAATGAAATAAAAGTTGCCTTTTCTGGAGAATCTATCACGACTACATTGAAAGTTTCATCAGTTCGGCGTTTATTCCTACTTTTGTATTTGCATTTATTTATCTTCGAGGATATACATGGTTTTGTTTGGTTTGCAGTTGAGTGAATTTGCGATTCTATGTCAGGTACCCAAAAGTAATTATCATCAAACTGATATTCTAAACAGTTTCCAAACCTTTTAATTTGCAAGGCCATTAGTTTTGAGCCTGCTTCGGGAGAAATTTTAGTTTTCCATGCTTTATATTTCGTAGCAGTTTTCCCATTGGGATTCATTTTCTGTTGAAACAGCAATAATAAACTCATGCCATTTTTTGGATTTGTGAACAGCGAGGTTTTCTTTCAAATTCGAACATTCTTTCTTCAATATTTTTTTGTGAAACGGATTTCTCGATCTTTTGTAGAGTCTCTTGAAGTTTCTTATCCAGTTGACCTTTTTGCAAATTGTCTTTGGAAGATGTTTTGCCTCCATTTTGCTGGATTTACGAAAGGATGCGTATGTGTCATGTTTTGCATGAGATAAAACTTTAATTGAAGTATCCATTTTTTCGGTTTCAATGTAGATCAGAGAATAAAATAATTTTTAAAAATATCTTCGTAAAATTTCGTCCCTTTGAATTTAAAATTAAATGATGATAAATAAAGTTAAAATAAGATGTCCGAGAAACGTCTGTAAGTGCTCTTGAATGATACAGCTATATATATACCTATATCTGATACTTGTCACTGTCTCGCTTTCGGTTACCATTAGCATATTGCACGTTAGGTTGCCACATTGGAATCTGTTCTTCCTTTTTGATTATCTTAACATTGCCATCGTTTCCTGTTGCTGTTTTTGTCATAGTTATCTTACTTTTCTTTTAACATGATTATTTTCAATTCTGAAACTACTTATGAGCTTAACGTAACTATGAAAAAGGCACTACTAAAGAAAGGAAATGACATCTGATTGTAAGATTCGCTTATATGTGTCATTTTTCTGCAGAACACTGTATTTTGCCAGTGCTCAAGTCGCAATATATCGCCAAGGCGACTGTCTATCTATTTTTTGCTCAGCCGCAATCTATCGCCAAGGCGACTTCCTGTTATTGGTAACCATAAGAAAGTATCATACGCACTACTAATCCATTTTACATCGCGTTGTGATACATGTTTTTCTCGTTGGAGAGATGATGATGTTGGTTTTAATGAAGTTTGATTTTTTTTACCCTCTTGCCCTTTTAATCAATTAATTAATTAATTTTTTTTCTAAACAGGAATTTTTAATTTTAACCTTGGAACCGGCCACTTCGTCTAAATATAATTTAATTAAAAATATATTTATATACGTATTTTTACATTTATAACAATGTATCTATACAATTATATATATATAATCATATTTCATTAAATTTCATAGTCCTTTTAATATTTATTTTAAAAATTTGAATTTTATATTTATCTATTTAAATAATAAACAATTAGTTTTCAATATTTCAGGAAGAACGTTCAATGTCTAGAATATATTGCTTAGTGGCAGAGTAATAATAATAAATCTTTAAAAAAAAAATTTTTTTCATTGCTTTTAGATATTTTGTGCATATATAAATTTAAACCAAAAGACTAGTTATAGAAAATTCTTATATTGTAAATGGAAGAAAATTGGTGCTTAGAAAATTAGTATAATATTTTATAATAATTATCTTTGATATATATCAAACTGTCAGAATCAACTATTAGCAGCACTGTTTATAATGTAATTGTTGCCTCTTGAATATAAAGTGGAGTCATTTGTATTCATAATAAATACATTCATTTCAATTCATTCATTAAATTTATTCATTCAGTCATAACTTCCTCTTTTTGCGTAGGTCTGAACATTTTCAAGAAATGTGATTATCAGAAGAATGCGTTTGATTTTTTTAATAAAAGAGGTGGTGTTTTTTACAGTCCACTGGAGTATGCGTGTTTTTATTTGGAGACCATAATATTTGTCACGGTCTGTCCAATACGGCGCTTGGATCGGAAGTCTGAATTCAAGTTTGGATTTCGAAGTGACTAACTCGCATTTCTTGGAGTTTGGATTCGAGGATTCAATTGAAGCAGGGTAAGTTGTGACATTCTAATGATTCTTGCGAGTTTGGAAAACATTAAAATTTCAGTTTGTGTTAATAATGTGAGAGACGACGAATTAACTATGTTTTTTTTTTTTTCATCTAATGCAGCTGGCAAAATAGACCGTGATCTTCGCTATAAGGGCTGCACCGATGTTACTCACTTTGCATTACCCAGGGGGCGCGTGTAACTTGATGGTAAGCCACGGACGCGGAGTAACATTGCCTCCGCAGCGCTCTACGATCCGATTAGGACCGGGACCTACGGCTTAAAGTGGATTCCGAACCACTACAAACGCCCATGTCAAAGCCGGGATTTGAACCCGATACCTGTGGTACCGCTAGCCATTCGGCCATCAGGCCCAATCGAATTAATTATGTTGACTTTGACATTGTGTTTTTACCATGGAGGGGGATGATAGAAATTAGAAATTTAATTCAGGAAAGTGAAGTTTTTAAGAGTATTTTGAAATGGATTGTGTGATAGTGAAACGGATTTCGTTAATAACATAATTGAATCTGTAATCAAAATTCTAAGAACTGTTGAGAGACCCGAGCAAATTTTAGTTCCAAACAATAACTTTTGCAAAACACATTTAGTTTTATAGTTAGTGGAAGAATTAATCACTAATGAGAGATAAGATTTATTATGGTATGATTAGAGAAACTGTAAATGAAACATTGAGAAAATTTGAAAAAGAAGAAGAGTTCTACGAATTAGAATCAAAAGGTGATAGTGAAAATTCTATATGTGAGGAACATTTTGCGAACACGCATTGAAGGAACGTGGAGGAAAGGTACCTAATTCAAATGTCACTTAAAGAGGGCCAATTTTGCTTAGGTGATTCTAAACAGATAACCTCAAAAGGCAAATCAGGACTAGATTAAATTAGATAGGATCATTGTGGACTAGATTATAAAAAGATAAAGAATTCTTGAATATATACAGAGAATTAATGGAAGAATACGAGAATACTGGGTCACATGAAGGAAGTTACTGGGGCCTGAATGGCCGAGGGGCTAGCTCTCTGGCTCTCGGTACCACAGGTTTCGGGTTCGAATCCCAGTGGCGCCATGGATGTGTTTAGTGGTTCGAAATCCACTTTAAACCGTAGGTCCCGATCTAACATGATCGTAGAGCGTTACGGAGGTAATTTTGCTCCGCGTCCGTGGCTTATATTCCAGCTGCACGCACCTCCTGGTGAACGCTAAGTGAGTAACGTCTGTGCAGCGCTTGCCTTAAGGCATCAAAGACAAGTGTCTAAGCTGTTTGCTAGCTGTATTAGAACAAAAAAAAAAAAAATGAAGGAAGTTATTGAGGTAAAAGTACCAGCGGCATCGTATTATGCAACTCATCATGGTGTTTATCGGACTGAGAAATACGATTATTATCCAATAAACCAGAGGATCACGATCCCTATGAATCACCTAAAATTATGTTTAAAAAATAAAAAGAAATTTGCAATGTCATTTACCAATAAAATGTCCCGTTTCAATTCTCCACTCCATAAAGTTTCAACTAGTTCAATCTTAAAATTGTAATGATATGCTATCACTTATCTTTTAACTAACGTTTTAATGTGATTTTATGTCGTATTTTGAATTATATCTGAATATGATTTTACCGAGGATTAAATTAATGATTACAACTATGCATTTTTCACAGCTTGTTTATTCTATGTACTATATTTACAATTTTTATCCTATTAAATTATATTATTATTTCAATCAAGGGCGGATTTACCTACTTTGGAACACTAGACATTTTTACTTATCGGGCCCCCTCCCTCTCCCACAAGAAATAGCTCTCTGGCCGTTGGTACCGAAGGCTTCAGGTTCCAGGTTTTTTACTTATCGGGCCCCCTCCCTTCCCACAAGAAATAGCTCTCTGGCCGTTGGTACCGAAGGCTTCAGGTTCGAATCCTGGCAGTGGAATGGATGTTTGTTGGTGGTTCGGAATCTAATTAAAATTGTATGTCCCGATCTGTTTAGTCTAAAGTGTGCACAAGATGACCGTAGAGCGACAAACCAAACCAAACTTGCCCAGCTTTTAAAATTCAAATTAGTTAAAACAATAAAGAAATTATTTCTTTTATATAATTGATTATGTTAAGTTAGTTTATTTAGGCATAAAATTGGTATACTAATAAGACATTTCAATGAAACAGTAATACAGTCTGTTATTTTCTGGTCTTGAAGTTTCTGCATGCAAAAATAAAAATTATTGCCAATAGATATTTTTGACATGCATTAATCTTTAGGAAATACCTATAATCATTGCTTTATACATCATTGCTTTATACAATTTTAATAATGAGCAATCACTGAAAACCCTCAACTATGTCCCCTACGACTACCCTCAACGACTGTCTTTTCTTATACTCGAGGCTTCGGTCTTCCATAAATCTGGTAATTTTTCAAAATTCCTCGTTCTTCTGGACCTGCATGCTCATAAAGCGGCAGGTGTATTTGGCCTGGACAGATTGGAAGATATTAAGAACTGAATTCCAGTCACTCTGGGGCTGAAAATATGTGGGAGGAGTCTAGGTCCTAGCTAGGTCCAGATAACAATTCAAATTCCTATTCAATGTATGGGTTTCTATAGAAGTTACTTACTAGGGCGTAAGAATTTTGTAGCTGAATAACTGGTTTTGGAGCAACAAACTTCTGCTTGCATTGGAGGAGCTTTCTTACAGAGAGGAAGCCATCCTCATCAGTGGACCTTTTTCTGGTTTATCTTATTGCAAATGATAATATCATACGGTCAAGGTCTAAAGTCGGATTCGCTGGCATTAGTTTCACAGGCTTCTAAAGCTCTTTTGCATTTAATCTCAATCACCTGAAGAGTTTGGAGCTTCAACATTTGGATCCCATATTCATTACAAATGATGTTTATTTTATCGTACAGGAGTTTCTGAAGTAATCTGAGAGCATTTAGATCACTGATCTTGTGTGAGATCTTACTATAGTCCCTAGTTATGCCGTTACGATCATTATCAACTTTTCGCAGCGTAACTTGATTAATGAGAATATACTCATAGGTAAGATCATTTATAAGAAGTGCTACAGTTGTTTCTGGCGATTCATTAACTTTTTGGTATTTTTAGTGTACATGTCAATGCTAGTGGGAAGAATAGCCGGGCTATCAGGAAATTTTTAGTGTATTATTGGTATAGGTTGATCAGAGTCCTCTGGAATGCCAAATGATGTCTGGTTCATTTCCTTTAAGGGCAAGTGAAAACAAAGTTCAACAAAACGAAAATGGTTTCAACGAAGTTAAAAGAGAAAATTTCAGAAAGTGTAGCAAAAGCTGCAAAGTTTTCAAAACGGTTGGTTCAGATTATAAAAGCGATGACATGCATCAGAAAAATATGAAAGCAAAAGTCGAACTCGAACTTCACGAATGGCCACTTAGGAGGTTAGTCAATATCTTCCCGAAATGTAACGTAAGTTACCCAAAATTGTGCAACTCGCCTCTTCCTCAGCGCTACTTTTTGAAACTTGCACAATCAAAACAGTCTGTCTCTAATGGAACCCGTGTGGATAAGACGGGTTTGCGCCAAACTTGGTATTTCTGAGGTTTGTTATCAAATAAATATAAAAAGTAAAATGAGAAATGATTATACGCTCAAAGCTTGAGCAGAGGGGATATAATCTCATGAGAAGTTTTTTGTTTTGTGAAAAGCAAATTTTACCTGAATTTGCTTTATTATTTTGAAATTTTACTTGAATTTGTTTTATTATTTTGAAATTTTGCCTAAATTTGTTTTAATATTTTGAAATTTTGCCTGAATTTGTTTAATTTTACCCTTTCTTTTCTGGTTAATTACATATTTAGAATTTAATGAATATGCAAAAATTTAACATTTGGTTAAATATTTAATTTTATATTAAATAGAAAAAGGTATTGATTAATGTAACTTGATTATTTAAATATCTATTATTGAAAGGATTGCAAATATTTTCATTTATATAAAATTGTTGTTTATAGTAGTAATAATATAATTTAATTTGAAGATATATAAAATTTATTAAAATACTTTTTTCTGTATTATTTATCAAGAAAGCACTTGCATGAATATTTTATTGTCACTAGTTTTTAGTAATGCTAATTTTTTTAAATATTGTTGTATGTTGATAAGTTGTATGTAGCATACATATTATTTTCAAACATTTATTAATTCTTTCCATCTGCTATTTTCATCTAACTTGTGAAGGTTTAAGAGTTTTAGTTTATATCCTACCAGTTTGCCAAAAATATGAATGGATGTTGCTATTCAAATCTCTTGATATATTTTGTAACTACAGCTATTGGCTAGAAATCTAAATTTTTTAGCATTTAAATTCTAATAAATATTCTTGGGTATTTTAAAACAGCCCATGGCAAGTGTGCAAGTTCACCAAGAATTTGAACTTTTCATTGCAAATCACACTCAACATAGTAACTTGTAACATTGTGATTGTCAGCGATTTAATATTTTTTAATTTGGTGTAAAATGGTATTAATCTAATAATAGTACTAATTCTTAATAGTAATAGTACTAATTCTTTTTATGCTTTTCTTTAGGAAGTAAATATGCATAAATTACATTAAGGATTTCATTTTTCATTAATAAAAATTTAACATTTACTTTTCCTATAAGAAAATTCTATTTTCTAAGGATTTTATCACTATTTCTTGATTTTATTAATATTTGTGGATGTTCAAAATATTAAAATGCAGAAATAGTAATAGACATGCCTTTTTCTTGCGAAAAAAAAGAAAATTCATGTTACTAATCGCAACAATTTCGGGCCTGTATGGGCCGAATGAATAACGCTCTGCCGCTCGGTACCACAGGTTTTGGGTTCGAGTCCCGGCAGTGCCATGGATGTGTGTAGGGGTTCGAATCCACTTTAAACTGTAGGTCCCAGTCTGTTTAGCCTAAAGTGTGCACAAGATGACCGTAGAGCGACAAACCAAACCAAACTTGCCCAGCTTTTAAAATTCAAATTAATTAAAACAATAGAGAAATTATTTATTTTATATAATTGATTATGTTAGGTTAGTTTATTTAGGCATAAAATTGGTATACTAATAAGGCATTTCAATGAAACAGTGATACAGTCTGTTATTTTCTGGTCTTGAAGTTTCTGCATGTAAAAAGAAAAATTATTGCCAATAGGTATTTTTGACATGCATTAATCTTTAGAAAATACCTATAATCATTGCTTTATACAATTTTAATTTTGAGCAATAACTGAAAACCCTCAACTATAGCCTAACTCTGTATATATTTTATAATTATTACTTAATATATATCTATGATCTTAAAATTTTGTTAGGTTTTATTTTGTATGGTCCTAACGTATGTATCAGCTACTAGCAATCTTGGTATAAAGCTTAATTTTTAAATTTTAGTAGAATTATTGTTAATTTTTTTTTATTGTATGTCAAAATCAGATCCCTCTTAAAAAAAATTAGAAAATTCTTTGTAATTGGATTAGCTTATTAAAATTTTCATATTTTTTTATTCCAATCATAGTTATATATATGTTAAGTTTTTATTAGTTATGTTTTATGGCCAACCTGTTTATTTTATTTGTTTATGGATTTTTCAATATATATTTATACTTTTGATTTTTTTTTTCCTAGATCTATCGAAACCTTATATATCAATACTTTAATGCATTTATAGAATCTTTGTTTTAATATTTTTTAAATATTAATTCTAAACATCATTACATTCAAGAGAGAAGTACTTTTTTTAGAAAAGATATCTATAAATTTGCAGATTGAAAGATTCAAAGAATTGCTTACTATGGATGTCATGATTTTTAATAAAATAATACCTTAATTAAAAAGTTGATTTTTTCCACTTTATATAGTAATTAATGAAACGTAATTTTATTATATAAAGCTGATTTATTCACATAAAAAATAATGACATTTAATTCTTTTCATTTTAATTATATTATTTCATAATTCAAATTTTGTTTTATTAATTTTTAGGTTCTTATAATTGCATATTTAATGTTTCAATGTACATTATTTATTCATTTATATTTTATTGTTTTATGTGAACTGTACATTTTTATATCTAAGTTTTAGTATTTTGATAAAGGTTTTTTTTTCTATTAATATTATTTTCTTACTGATTGAGGGATCTCAATACATTCATACATTTACTTTGAATTAGTCCAACTTGATATACATTTTATCTGAATGTAAAAAGATATATAAATATATATTTGCATAAACATATGTTATACATATTTGTATGACTGTGATATATGTATTTTGTTTGAATTATGATTCACGTACATCCAAAAAATATCAAATGGAAAGATGCCAAAAATTTTGCAGACAAATATTACATAGCACAGAAGACCAGACAAGCCATATAGCATTGTCTTGATTGGATAATGTCACATTTCTAAGACATCCGAAGAAAAAGACAGAAGCAAGGTTTTTTTTTTTTTTTTTAAATAAAATTCTGAAATTTTTAGAAATAATAAGATAAAATAATAATAATAATAATTTAAAAAAAAAAATTTTTTAAATTAAATAAATGTCAAATCGCATGATTTGCAATTGGGTTCCAAATAGTAAAAGAAAAAAATCAAATGGGATAAATTGTATGCATTTCAACTAACCACTTATGTGTTTATATGTTTTAGTAACAAATAATGTTTAAATTATATATAATTCCGTCATTGTATAATATGCCAAAAACAATAAAATTTCTTTCATGTGGACATTAATTTTCTCCTTATTTCTTATGGGAAAAAATCATTTGGAGGTATTTCCAAGGATCTAGAATGAATTAAGAATCTATATTCGAGTACTACTGTATGAGCATTATACTGTATAATTTTGATCTAATGTTACATTTTAATAAAAGATATTTTATGAACTTTACAATTTTTTTTTTTAATAATTGAAGAATTTATCTGTCTTAGATATATATTTTTTTTTTATTTTCAAGGCAGTTTATAATTAACATTAAAAATAAGTTTACATGTTTTTTTATATATATATATATATATGTATATATGTATATGTATGTGTGTCTATCTGTGTGTGTATACACATTTTAATTCTATTTTTTTAAATTAAAATTTATTGGAAAGAAATATGTCTGTTTACTTATTGATTAATCTATTTCAATTATCAATTAATTTCTACTGATAGTAGTTTTAATCCAGTACATGTAAATATATCTTAATAGAGAAATGAAAAAAAAATTTTTTTTTTTATTAAATTCCATTAACAATTTTCAATGCTCTTTGTCTTTAAAAAGTCAATTTTTTTTTTAATTGATTTTATTTGTAGTTTTTAAAATTTCTTAAAATGTGTGCTCCTTTTTAGTTTTATGTGCATACGTTTTTAAAATTGAATTATATACCTCATTGCATTATTGCATCTCATTTTCTCAACAGTACTTTCATAACTTCATCTATTTTTAAATGTTCTGTCATTGTCTTATGTGAACTTAAAGTTGCTCTGGAATGCGATGCTTGACTTAACAAAAATAAGACTTGTAAAATATAGGATAATATATTTGTTTCAGACTTAAAATAATTAAAAATGGAAATATTGCATGAATGTTTCCAAAATTGAATTTAGTGAAAGTGATGTTGACAAAAAAAAAGGCACGAGATTAAAATGCAGATATGCAGGCATTGTTGAATTATTTAAATGCTTTTGGTATACTTCCAAAAGCGTGCCATAGTATACTAAATGAATTTACTTAATTTTGATTATTGAATTACTTAAATGCTATAGATCAGGGGTCTCCAAACTACGGCCCGCCGGTGTCGTCAATCCGGCCCGCGACAGCGAATAGCTTATTGTTGCTGTAATAGTTTGGATAAAAAACACATTAAAACACTAGAAATGATAGATAATGGCAGAAAATTAAAACGATTTAGGCCCTTGGTACTTACTGGAGTAAACAATATGGCCCTAAGGCTGGAAAGTTTGGAGACCCCTGCTATAGATTAAAGCGTAGTTAATATTAAGTGTAGCGAGTTATCATTTTGAAATATTAACACTGCTTGTGGATGTGCATCTGGAGTAAATTACTTTATTTGACATAGCTTAACCAAAACTGGCCTTTGTGCTATTAAACTTCACCAACCTACTAATAAAAAGTAAATTGTGAATTGAAGCATGGTTTTCTTGTTCAATCTTTGCTATTGGGCAGTTCAGCTTTGTCGTACTTCAATATGATGTCTCAATTCAAGCAGTTTTGTCTATTACTCTTGCTGTAGTGTTCTCACTATAATAGCAATAATCGAGGATTGTGTTATATAAATTCATTATATATTATCTAAAGTTGGTATTGCAGATAACATTTTAAACATTAAACTAATAACATTTTAACATTAAATAATAGAAACATTTTAAACATTAAAATAACTTGTATATTAAAAACAGTTTTTCAAAAATGTGATCAAACTACTTAAACTACAGGGTTTTTTTTTTTTTTTTTTTTTTTTTTTTTTCGCCCCTCTTTAAATAACGATGGGTATTTTTTTTTATATGATGAATATAGTGTAGAAATAAAGCTGGAAAATTTTATAAATTTATAAGAATGAATAACTTAAATTTATGTGAGTTTATAACTTTTTATCATCAATTGTGACTTAAAAAAAAATTCTTAAATTGTTTAAATTCAATGTTTTAGTTTTTGTATGTTTTTCTTGAAAAACCATTAAAAAAATAAAAATATGTGATTAAGTCTGTGTATTCTTTGGCTTTACCATGTACTGAATAATTGAACATTTTGTTGTTATGCATTGCTAACTATAAATAATAGTATTTGGCATTTTTTTCTTCTTTTTTTCAGATTTAAAGGAACTTCATTCCTTTCTCAGGTTTAAGTGCCATTTATGTACCTATGGAACTAATATTTCTACTAATTTCAAATACCATATGTTTATTCATACTGGGGAAAAGCCATTTGGTTGTGAAATTTGTGGAAAGAAATTCAGGCATCCTACTTCATTAAGACAACATATTGTTACTCATTATCCTGGTCATTAAATGCTTTCACAACAAATTGGTTTTCTTCATAAAATGTATTTGCATGTTTGAATTTTATTGCAATTTTTTTTATATATAACTAGTATTTCAAGATCATTATTTTGCATACTTTTTATGTTATTATAAATGTGATATATTATAATATTTATTTTATATATTTTCAATGAGATAATTTTTCTTCACCTTTTTAGCAGTGTTTTATATTTTGAAAATTGTTAAATATTTGAATAAAAAAATGTAATAATTTTACTATTTATAAATTGTCCTCATTAATAATCCAAATAAAGTTATTTTTCAATGTCTAATTCTTTTATCTTACATTCTTATGTTAATTCTTTTATGTACATTTAATAATTTTTCAGGATCTATTTTCTGTATATGTGCTGTGTTGTTATAATAAAATAAAACAAGTCATAATTATAAATATATTTATTGCATTATAGTAATAATATTTTATTTTGTATTCTTTCTTTAAAATAAGACAATTGAATTAAATTCAAATTTGTAAATTTTCTGTTTAATTATTTAAGATTATTAATTTTAAATAGCAAAACCATTAAAATTGCAGTATAATTTATGATGTAATATTTGCCAGTATAGATGACAAATATTTTTCTCATGTACAGAAAATATGTATGTTATGAAAATTTTTCAAAACTTATATAATTTTTAATTTTCCTTATATTTAACTAAATATTTTTAGATATATATATTACAAATTAAGGCTTAATTATATTTTAAGATGCATATTAATTATTAATACAGAATTTGCCATTTATATTGCAATAATATTTTGTTAACATAGTAAAAATCAATTTTTATTTTAGAAGATTTATTTATTTATAAGATAATTTATGTGACAGTTCATAGGAATTTTATTTAAGATTGATATTAAAGAAGAGCTCAATTTTATTCAACCTACTTGCATGATATATGGATTGTCTAAATGTAACCAAAAATGAATAGATTATTTTAATTTAATGAAAGGGAAATTTAACTCCAAATTCAATGATTAGTGATTTTAAAATTATAACAGTAACTACAATGTTTAATTCATTTAAGCATAATATTTGATGAGTTTTTTTCAGTAAATGTGGACATGATATTTATTGAATATAAAGTAACATCTAAAATAATATGGGGATTCATAAAAAAAAAAAAAAAAAAAAAAATTAGTACAAAAACAGTACTTTTAGTGCTATTAATTACAAAAAGGAGTAATTAGAACAATTATGCGTCAAAGTATCGTAACCTAGTCCGTAATGGAAATCAATCTAAGATGTGTTCTATTAACCATTGTTTTAAAAAAGCTGAATTTCCTCTAAAATTGTTGGGTTGATACTTAGAATTATTTACACTATTATTTAATACTAAAAATTATATTTTGCTATTTAGTCACTTCAGGTATTTAGATTTTTTTTTCTTGTAATCATATTTTAGTTTGATAACATGAAAATGAATCTATGCAGTTCTTGAAATATACAATCAAGAATGAGAATGAGAATCCAAACTGCTACAACCCATACTATAATATAATATTCAAAGAAGGCTTCAACTAGTGATTTAACCACTATTTTTAACTTTTGATTATTATATTATTATCAAAAGTAACAATATTTATATTTGTAGTATCAAATTTGTTTTGAAGTTATATTATCAATGTATAAAATACAAAACTATATGGTGTTCATATAATCCTTTTTGTATCTTCTAAGTTTATGAGAAGAAATTAGAGGATCAGATGTACTTCTTGATAACAAGTTCAAAAAATTAGTAATTTGTCATGTGCATAGAAATAGTAATTATAACATATTATATATAAATGAAATCACTTATAAAAAATGAATGCATGTTTAATAAAATTTGCTGATTTATTTCATTTATTTATTATTTTTTTTTAAGTAATGCCATTTCAAAATTTTAAAACTTACCTTTCATGAAAGAAAAATATTTTATACTTTGCTTATTTATTTACTTTATAAATATGTATTAAAAAAAAAAAAAAAAAAAACCAATTCACAATTACAGTCTCAATCTTGCATATATATATAAACTAACATTTGAATTATAACATTCGGTGATTTCTTTTTTTATTGAATCCTTAATTTTGACACGTTGCCAAAAATTATAAAAAAATTATTTTATCTCTTAATTTAAATGTAACTTTTTAAAAATAAATTTCTGTATATGGATTACATTTAAGATAACTAGATTCACTTCAATAATTCCTTTGAATATTAAGTTTGTTGAAGTATTTTATTTTCAAAAAATTAAGGCATTAAAAGATTTTAAAAATATATTTCATTCAATAGCATGTATTAAATTTAACTGAAAATATTTAAAGGTGCATAATGCAATATTTAAATAAATATGAAAAGTTTAAATTTACATAATATTTTCATGTCTAAAGTTTATTATTACTTTCTTCAGCTTTTAAATTGTAATGAGATACAAAACTGTTATTGGTTTATTAAAAAGTAACATTACTTTTATTTTATAATTTATTAAAGTCTTTTCTTTTTTCAGTTTGAATACATATTCATTTTGTTTGCTTATAATCTGCAAATTATACATTATGAATTATCTTAAAAATCTTTGGTGTATATAAGATATTGAGTATAATCTATGTTAAAAAATTGTTGCAAGAAAATACCATTTATCTAAAAATAGGCAGAACTTTGATATAGAATTAAACAGTTTTGGAAAAATAAAATGAAAACTTATTGAAGATGTGGATAATAAAAGTAGTTCTGCTATTATGAAGGATGAAAGACATATTGATTGTCCCATTCCAATATATATAAATTGAAATAAATCATTAAAAATGCACTCTCCCAAGACTAAACTAATAATTGACTGACACTCAAAAGATTTTCATCACTTTAGATAACATAACCACAAATTGTCAGAAATTATAAAAATTTGTGTTCTAAATTGATTATTTAAAAAAAAAATTGTTTATTTCCGTGCTAAAGTTTTGAAATAAACTTTTCATTCTGGTTCTTGTAGTCTTTATGATTATAGCCCAATTATAATTTTGTTACGATATAAAGTTCAATTTTTAAAAAAGATATCTATAGTAAACTGAAAAAAAAAAAAAGTTCATTGATACAAGTTATGCTGAAGAGGATAAGTGAATCAATACAAATTACCTGTAAATTATATTTAATAATTTTTTTTGTTTTTTTCCACCACTGAAAATTAGGATTGGGTGGTAAAAAAAGAAAAACTGAAATTTATGTAAGTTATATTTTTTTGTCATAGGTCATGCAAAAGTAATGTATAATTTCAACTCATTGTGTTTATTCCCCGATATATTTGAGATGAAAATAATAAAATCATGCGAGAAAGTAATGCAAACTTTATATGAAAATAATTAAAATTAATGCATGACAAACTTTCTTGTTCATGGATGTTACTTATTCTAAATATTCAATGACAATATTTATTTATTAGGGAATTCAAGTTAGAAAATGCAGTACTTCTTTTGGGAAACATTCTATTACAGAGAGTGATCAAAGCTTTCATTCAGCAACTAGATTCTGCAGTTCTTCATCGGATATTACAAACGAATGAAGACCTCAAGAAAAGATATTCAACTTGTTTGTTTTGGATGATGTGCTAATTTTCTAAGACTTAAGTTCACCACCAATATTTATTGTAACATGATAATTAAAATTTTTATGAAACGTGAGTTGCTTTTTCAAGTTATTTCTGTATGTAATAAATATTTTTATTATTTTAAGACTGATGGATGCATTTTATTATTCATGTATATAAAAGAAATGTTAACATTTCTTTTATAACCAATAATTACTCTGCTACACATTTTAGACTGACTAAAGAGGTTTAGCACTTTTTGTCATTATTTAAGTATATAACCTTTAAAAAATAAGTTTAAATAATCTTGAATTACTGAAACATCTTAGTTCATGTAAGAAAAATATATTACTTA